>CAKNXH010001843.1:264105-274459 GCA_932178445.1 Andricus quercusramuli | reverse complement strand
TCGATGCTTAAATTGAAGGTGGATTATTTTTTGTAGTATTTTCAGAAAATGTGACGCTATTAAAATTTGTTGAAGGTAAATTGCATCGAAAGATAGAAATCGCAGGGTAAAACGCGATTCATGAATCATTGTTGAGCAACAGCGACTGTATAGAGAAACGGCTCTCACACCGCAAATGACAATAGATAGACAACACGATCACATTATCGCGATTCAGCAGGAAAGACGTTAGGATTATCTGGGTTAATCGAGGTATGAAGTTTATAATAACAATAATGATTATTATTGCACCGATCTGCTCAAGTTCTTCCGTGTGATTTCAATCGCAAAACGTTGGTTTTGCCTTTGTCACGCGACCAGCTGGTTTGTGATATTCAATACTAATGCCAATACTAATTTATTCATTATTTTTCTCATATGTCTAGTAGGGTATCTTAAACAAATCTAATTGATTTGATTTCGATCGCCCACCCCCTAAACTTCTTCCATTTGTGAAAAAACGAATGTGTAGTTTTGTTTTATTTAAAAAAAAAAGTATAAATCGCGGTCCTAGGACCTACACTAAGTGATCTAAAAATGGATTGGGAATTTTTTTCCGAATTTTTATGCATATCGCCCGGAAATTTGTTCGAAAACACACAAGAATAAATCTAATTTTTTTTTATTGAAAAAAAATGTAAATTTTATTCAGAATCGCCAATATTTTCTCAATCGAGTTGAAACTCGACATTTCTATTCACAATTAGCCATAGAATGCGAACAAGATATTACTTTTCAAATATTAGCCCCATAAGTCTGTTTTATAGGGTCACAAGAACCCCCCATGAGTGAAAAAATGCGTTTTGCGTGTTTTTGGCACTAGTTAGAATTTTTTGGCGTTTTTTTTTGTGCAAATTATTTCTAATGCTTGAAATACTACTTTATACTGCTAATTAGATGTTCACATACATTGCTTGAACAATTTATTATTGTTTTAAGCAATTTTCTCTTATAATATAGATAGAAAGTCGTGGTTTTTAGCAAAAATTGTCCACTTTTTGTTCAATTTTCAATTAGAGTGACTTATTTGTTGATTTATGTTAACAAGAATGATTGTTTAAACAATTTTCCATTATTTTTAAAAATATCCTCTTAGAATAATGCTAGAAATTGCGGTTTTTCTGAAATTTTCATTTTTTGGTCCACTTTTCACTTGGAATAAGTTAATATTTAATTGAATTTAGCAAAAATAATTGGTTAAACAAATTAGTGTGGCTCATACTTATCTTCTCCTATAGTAATGCTGGATAGTTGTGGGGTTTTCTGAAATTTTCAACTTTTTGTCCATTTTGTACTGAGAGTGAGAACACTTAATCATATCTAACAAACCTAATTGCTTCAACAAATTTTAATTGTTTATAACTATCTTCTCCTATATTGATGCAAGGTTGTTGCGTTTTTTTTCTGAAATTTTTTAACATTTTGTCCACTCTACTTTGTATAGTAATAATTAATGCTAGTTAAACAAAAATAGTGATTTAATTAATTTATCATTTTATTTGTTTGCATTAATTTTCAATTTTTTCTCAAAAAATTAATTGTAAAAGCATGAAAATAGTGCTTGGAGAAATATAAGATTTCTTAAATTGCGTCCAGCATAGTCAGTGAAGCACTCCTAGACTCCATCAACAAAGCATCACAGAAAAATTTTTAAGCCGTTCAACACTCCAATATTAAATTCTCGAAGACAGTCAAGGAAGGATTCATGGACTGTCAAGCTAGCCATTTATGCTAATAGAAAAATGAACAATTCTTTTTTAAATTTATAATATTATTATCTTTAACTTATATATTTATTTAAATATAATATAACATACACAATTATTACTTATATTAATCGCTCGCTTTTCACGCTCTAAAAAATCGGACGCACGCTGCGGGGATTAGAGCTACCTATCCTCTAGACACGAGACTAACGCAACTCATTCGTAACCGCTCAAGCCCCTCGGCTAATCATTCGCGCTGAAAACACGTTGAAAAATCTTGGCGTTGCGCTACAGCTGAAAACTTTATGGCCGCGTAAAACGAATTTGAGCGAGGGCTGCAAATAGACAACTTGCTGCAAGACTGACTTTGCATAACAAATTAAACACATTGTTCAAACAATTTTTGTTTAAATAATGGAAAAATATGTTTTCTTTCAATTTAAAGTAGAAGTGTTAAAATAATGTTTTCAAGCTTGTGAGATTAAAATAAAAACTGATTGCGTCGTTCGATTCTATGGGAAAAAATATAGAATCCATGTAATGGACATTTTTTCAAACAATTTCATATGTAGCATAAATTACTGATTACATAGTACTATGGCACATGATAAAATTTCTGCTTAAAAATTAAATTGAGTTATTCGTATTTTTTAAATTAAAGCATTTGATTCTAGATTGAAAAAATTAGTAACAAGTCAACAAAAAATCAAACTTTTTGTCCTTTGTGCACTTTTTGTGAGACGCACTGTTAATAACTTGCAGCGTTATGAAAAATTTATTTTAATAAAATTGATGTATTTACCAAATTAATAAATCTTTGATCAACAAAATTCTAGACTTAGGAAAAAACATACTTGCGTTTACACTCTTAAAAGATGAAAGAATTATTGAGATAGATTCGAAAATACTTTTTGTATATTGTTATTAAAAAAATTGTTATTTTAAATTAAATTTTTGATGAGAAATAGCAATTTTAACAACAATCCACGAAAAGTATTTTAGATTCTATATTAGAATAATAAATTTGGTTAAATAAATAAGGAAATTGTTCAAATAATTGTTGTGTATCTTTTTGAAAAAAAATAACCCAGATGTTCGATTCTAATTCTAATTCAGTGTTTCAAGAAGTATTAGTGCTGACTCGATTAACTTCTAAACAACTTTTTATTATTTATTCAAATTGTAAATGTGAAGATGGCTTTTATGCAGATGTTTCTATAATGAAAAACAAATACATTACATTTTATTATGTGAAACATCCTTACATTTTATTTCAATATTTTTATAAAAATTTTATGTACGGAAATACGAACTTGAAAATAAAATATGCTTACATCCAGTTTCTTGCAATGTAACAATAGCCATCTTCTTATTTATTTCGAATAGAAATAAGTGTATTATAAGTAATATCGCGAAGTTTGAGAAAGACGTAGGAATACTTAATGCCACTAAACATTTTGAAGCCTGTAAATGATCGTTTGAGGAACAATCGTGCAACTTTGTTAAAGGAATTTGATACCTAGCAGAATAAGGTAGCAAGTGAATGCAATTTTTCACCTCATCTAAATCTTGGAGATTTAAATCCTTTATTTGATCAGTTGTAAAAAACTAAAAATAAACGATCGATTTTAAATTCAGAGAAAGGCATACCTTTTTTTATTATAAAAAACCATTTAAAATAATTCTTAATATCTTTATGCGTTTTAAAATTCCTTTTTGTTGTAAATAATTAATGCACATTTAATAATTTTAAATAAGCAAGCCAATGGTAACCAATCTGGTTGCAATAAACTTCTTGTTGTAATTCAAAACAAAACTTTCACAAGTCATTTACAGACCTAGCCCTCTCACCTACTCCTAATTATTCCATTTTTTATTTTTGTCTCTTGTGTAATATAGCTTTTTTGTTTGAATTAATTTTTTTCAAAAATTGGGGAAAAAGTTAAAATAATCCACTTAAAACAGTGAACTACTATTTAAAAAATTATTCTTGTTGGAATGCACTTAGTATTTGTTCATTACTGAAAAGTCAAAGCAAAATTAAAGATTTCAGAAAAAAGCAACTTTCTAGCATTACTCTAAGAAAAGATAGTTGAAAACAATAAGCAATTGTTTAAATAACCATTTTTTAACTTGCCTTATTTATTTTTTTGCTAATTAAAATATGGGTAAAAAAATTTCAGAAGAGTCCGCTATTACCTAGGATTAATAAAGGAGACCAGTAGTTGAAAATTTCAGATAAAACCGCAAATTGTTAGCATTATTCAAATTGTACACTTTTTTGAAATTTTCTGAGAAAACTGCAATTTTCTAGCATTATTTTAGGAGAATATTATTAACAATAATGATAAATGGTTTAAACAATTATGTTTGTCAAGAGTAATTAATTTTTACCTCACTCTAATTAAAAATTGGACAAAAAGTGGAAAGTTTTCGAAAAAACCGCGACTTTCTAACTCTATTCCAAGAGAAAATTGCTGAAAACAGTAATAAATTTGTTTAAACAATATATATTGACATCTAATTATTATCATTATAAAGTAATATTTGATGTATTGCAAACAATTCGCATAAAACCCTCAAAAAATCATAATTAGACTTGCGGGTTTTTTTATTCAAAAAGTAATATTTTATTCGCATTCTATCGCTTATTGTGAAGAGACATGTTGAGTTTCAACTCGATTCACCTAATATTGACGATTCTGAATAAAATGTATGAAAACGTCTGTTTCCTTATGGGTAATACGTGTCGAACATCATGGGGCTGGAGCCACCTTCAAATATAATTTTTTTCAATTAAAGAAAAATTGATTTATTTTTGTGTGAATTCGAACACATTTCCTGGCGATATGTATGAAAATTCAAGACAAATCTTGTTTGGACCACCCTAACCTACACTGTACATCAAACCGACTTGATTTCCTTAGATTTTTACAAATTTAAAATCAAAATTAATCCTTTTTTTGGGACACAAATTGAGCCAAAAGTCTAATCGAATCTTCGAAATTCAATTTATTCGAATATTTGAATAAGCCTCGAGTGTGAGACTTCCTTCTGGCTTTCGGTTCGAAAGCGATGTATTTTCATCCCTCATTGGTGAACGAGCTCAGGGTAATCCTTGAACGAGATCGTATGACGTATACCATGGAGTAACGATACTGAAAAGAAAAAGAGGACAACGAGGCAGAGGTAAAGAAGGATGGTAAATGGGAAGCGGGTGAAAAAGGAAAAAAAGAAGACTCCCATAGCATGGACCAAGGAGCTGGATGACTCACCTTTGCTACAAAAGACAAGAACCTGGCCGACTTTATGCTCTGCTTGCGAGGATAGTTTAAGTTCGCAAATCTCCTCTATCCTCTCTTTTTCTCCCTTCCCAGGGTTAGATGAAATCCAGATTTTCTAAATTATACTCAAGTTTCAGAAAATTATAACGAGCCAAATAAGAATAATTAAGATCAAATAAAACATAATTTTTTTGAAACTATAAATCGGTACTGGTACATCATGATCGATGAATTTTAAAGACGCGAACAAAATAACATTCTAGATATCGTATTGTTGTATTTTGAATATCAAAATAGTTTTTCTCAAAATCCTATCAGACCTGAATATCAGTCGGAGCTACAATTCTTTTAAATTTCATGATCATTGCTCTCTTACTTCTGGGGTCGGTTTGTATCGGAATACGTCAAAAAATTATATTTGAAAATTTAGGTCATTACAAACCTCCCTGTATGAGGAAGCAATATTGTTCAACTAAAGTAAACAAATCCTTACTGGTACAAAGAAAAAACAAAGAAACGCATTTCCTTGGCTCCAGAAATTTGTTTCATTATATAGTTAAACTAGAAAGCGTGACGCGTATGACAGCTGGATATATTTTTCCTGTAGAAACACGATTCCCTCAGCGCGATGCTCCCCGGAAACCGGCTAGGCTCTGACACCGAACGTACTCTCTTTCTTCTCAGAACCGGGAAACAAATACTCTTCCATCATCGTTTAACGCGTGTTACCGGTCTCCAGAGTGCAATTGCAATTGCCACCAGATGCTACGCAAAAAAGGTCTTAGTCTATCTGCAAAAAATCGCCACGGTTGTTTCGCAAGGCTATCGTAGAATCGGGCTAACTGCCCATTCAACCCACTTCACACGTGTTACGGTTCGTTCGGAATTCCTTTTGACAGTCGTTCCGAGTTTAGTGAATAGATGATCCATCATTTTCAGTCACGAATTTTCTTCCAAGATCCTCTTTCGATTATTATTCTTGATGTTTCAGCAAGTGCCCTAAATAAAAATGTCTACTCTTACATAAAAATAATGTTTGAGAATCTCACGTTTCATCTGCAATGTTCTTTTTTGTCAAAAACCTATTTCACAAAAATGGTTAGGTTTTACATTTACATCAGAGAAGGTATTGGATTTGTGTAAAATTAGAGCCTTCACGATAACTTTTGAAAGAATTAATCTATTAGATTGGTCTTTGGTACACTCTTTTGCTGTCGGAGACTGAAGGTCAAGTTCAGTTATTTCGTTCAAACCAGCTATTTTAGATAGAAATTTAAAAAGATGTAGCATTTCAAATTTTTTGAGACTATTTTCTTGTTTTATTCTTTAAAAAATCTATATTCGGCTTTTCGTGGTACACACGAAGTAGTATAAGGAGATCCATCTCTATGGGCCATTACGGAAAATTGTACCCCCCATTTTTCCGTGCCCACATCCTATAGCAAAACCAGATTAAGTATTGTGGCGCCTCTTGCGGAAACCCATTATAACATAGGTTTTGGAGGCAGTTTTGAAAATGGTTTTCATTGGCAGGTTATTCGCCAGTTTTGACAGCCGGTAGCAGACGACGAAAGGAGGCAGACATTGTAAAACACAATAGTTTCAAATTTTCTCACGAGAGGCGCTACAATAGTTTATCTGGTATGCTATAGGAAGTGGGCACGGAAAAATGGGAAGTATCCTTATATTAGAGTTGGATCTCCTTATACTACTTCGTGGTGGTACACAAAAAGATGAGCAATATATCCTAATGACTTTTTTTTTTATAAAAAACAAATTACAAAAAAAGTAAAAAATTCGTCCGAATGAACAAAAAAAGTTTTGCTTTCCTGTCATTTGATTGTAATTTATTGCGTTTATTTGTAGATACATGTAAAAATGATTTTTGTTTTTTGTGGTTTTTTGTCAAAATTATTTCACAAAGAGTAGTCCAAGGTCTTTAAAATTGTTAATTTTGTTGTTTCTGTAAAAATGAGAAACGAGTTACCTAAAATCAATCATTCCATTATTTCAATAATTTTATTCAGAATACTACCCTTAAAATGTAAAAACACTCATTACAGGGGTATGAAAATTTATAATAAGCTTTTTTTATACACCTTACATAGTTTCGACCTTGTATGATTGGAAATTACCTTGTAAAAGTTAAAATGTGCGCCAGTGAACAAACTACCTCTAACATTTTAAAACTACCTTTTAGAAAGATATTTTGCTTCTTTCACACTTCTTCACATAATTTCTCAGAAGAAAAATCTAGGATTACTTCAGAAGAATTGAATGGTCGGGGAACATAAGGGGCTAACCCACGAAACTTTCAAAATTTGCTTTTTTGGCTTTTTGTATTGTCCTATATGTCCTACATATCGTGTTTTTTGATGAGGTAAAAAAATGTACTATTTTTCATGAAATAACAAAGTTCCCAAAGGGGTCATACCAATGGGTACTCGGATATTCATGACTTTTTTCAGTCCTGTGAGGTTTTAAGAAAAGAATACGCCAGAGCCTCACTATTTGAACGCGCGATCGCACGCTTTATATGAATTCCTAGAATCGCTGGTCCCAGCAGTTTCTCAGGGGGCAGGGCGAGAGACGGTTGCGAATCCGCCTTTGAAGGGACGCATGCACTACTACTCATTCAAGTAGATTGCGCAATATTATGGAAACGGTTCAGGCTATTTTCAGGCAACCCCCGAGATTGTTCAAATAGTGAAGCTCTGGTGTACTAGTCTGCAGTGCTATGCCAGTTCTAAAGGTAGATGTGGACACTATGAACAGGTTCTTGTGCCTATGTTACATTGGAGCCCGATATATTTTAAAGTAGTTTGAGAAAATCTGTATAGAAAAATAAGCCCGGACTGTTTCCTCCTCCTCTGAAGAGATTCCAGCCGATGATTTCAAAAGTTATAGTTGAATATCCTGAATCACTAGGTTTTCCCAATTTATAAGCTACTGAATTCACAAGAATTTTTAAAAACTGATGCTAGTTATATGCGCCAGCAACACAAAAATTTGCGCCACGAAACTCTAGGAGTTATAGCGGGTGTTACGTGAGGGAGGGGGGCGCCCCCCCTCTATTTGAAAAATGAAAGTTTAAATTGCATGACCTTGAAGTTCTCCAAATGCGCTACTATGTGCCATCAAGAAAAATTTGATGAGGGGGGGGGCAGTGTTACGCTGGTGTTAAATCTTCGACAGTGATATGAAATTTAAAATTACGGATATGGAGTCATTCGTCTTCAAATGAGCACATATGCCCCACAAACATTTTTGCAAACTTTAAAATCCGTCCACGATACGAAGGTTTTAACTCCTTACAAAGTATGACCAAGTGGTGACCAACATAATGAAAAAGATTTTAATCCGCAGTGTTGAAGGGACTTTTGTATGGGATTCCAAATGCGCTCATATGTGCCATACAAATTTTCTGAATATCTTGGAAATTGCCCAAGATATGGAGGTCATAATATTTTGCGGGTAACGGAGAACTGTGCACGGAGTTATTGTGCCAGAGCCCACCTGCACTGTAAAAACTATGGTTCCATTTTAATTGAGCATCATTTTTTTAGCGTCCTGTTATAATACCAAATCGTCTTTTTTTGAAGCCTTCGTTCGTGCTACGTTACTTTGCTAACTTCAGTTCGAAAAGTGGTACGTACCAGCGAACTAAAATAATGCACAGGGCAATTGTTTTAATTTCTTGCAACTGCATGCTTAAGAGAAACAGAAAACATTTGAAACAGAAAAAATTTGATTCTCACGTCGGTCCTGTTTCAATCCAAAAAAGTTGTACTAAAACGTCGTTTTGTGGCAACAAAATAAAGCGGCATTAGAATAGAGCAACTCGAGACTATATTTTTGGAGCACTCTTCCAATACCGAAAACTAGCCTTGAAATGATACTTTTTTTTTCAGTGTGTGCACGCTAGTGGCCACAGATACAACTGTGCACCGGGCTATATGTGCACGTCTAAATGTCGCCGTGCACAGATGTTACCCTACAAACGGTTCACGTGCACAGATGGGAGACTCCCAATTGTGCATGCCTCAAATAATAAGATCAGATTTTTAACTGAAAAGTCCACGTGCACTGATGAGATACTCCCAACTGTGCACATCTCCATTTGCGAGGGGTACAACTGTGCACGGAGCAGCTATGCACGAGCCCAACTGTGTACGTCGAGGGCCGTTGGTACGACTGTTCACGTGCACGGATGGGACACTCCCAAATGTGCATGTCTCAATTAATACCATTAGTATGGATATGCAAAAAGTTAGAAAGCTTGGGCCGATCCGGGCTCAACTTTTTCGGGCTGGGCTCGAGAATACTCGAACAGTTAAGAACCCGAAAAATTCGATTACCCGCTTGGTTTAGAGAATGCGAGACAGGTCGGGTTCTCGAGTTGTGCCGGGTACTTGTGCTAGTACTTGTGTAGTTGTGCTTTGAGTACTCGAAGATTTCAAGAACCCGACCTGTATTGGGTTCTCGAAACAAACCAGGTCCTCGAAATTAACGAAAATCGAAAATGCATTTAAATCCCCTAAACTCCTTGCACTTTTTAAAGTCCTTGAAATACCCTGAATTGTATGGATTCAGGGAATTTTAGGAGTTCGAGGAGTTTACGGAATTCAGGAAACTGACGGAATTTGAGGAATTCAGAAAACTCACGCAATTAAATAAATTCACGGATTTTACGAGATTCAAGACCAGGTGCGAATTTGGGTTGGCAGCCAGAGTTGACGGTCGGCCCGAAGTCGGGCCGGCTTTGGCCACCGAATTTTGCTGACCAAGATTGGCCCAACTATAGCAGTTCGAAGCCACCTTATTTGGGCCAACGTTAGAAGCCGACAATGGCTTCCAAAATTCACCCGACCGTCGGCCCAACTGTGGCCCAGGGTTGGGTCGACGGCAGTTTAGGCCTTGGCAAATTGGTTCAAAATAACCATAACAATATGGTCGGCCCGACACTGGGTGATGGTTGGCCCGATCATCGGTGTAATATTATCGAGTGCAACTCACTTTTGCCGACCGTCGGTCCAACTCTGGCCCAAGGTTAGGTCGACGGCCGTGTGGGCTTTGGCAAACTGGCTCAAAATAACCATAACACTATGGTCGGCCTGACTGTGGGCGATAGTTGGCCCGACCATCGGTGTAATATTATCCACTGGAAGTAACCTCACTTTTTCCGACCGTCGGTCCAACTCTGGCCCAAGGTTGGGACGATGGTCGTTTGGGCTTTGGTAAATTAGCTCAAAATAACCATAACACTACGGTCGGCCTGACTCTGGGTGATGGTTGGTCCGACCATCGGTGTAATATTATCCACTG
>CAKNXH010001843.1:246107-264095 GCA_932178445.1 Andricus quercusramuli | reverse complement strand
ACTCTGGGTGATGGTTGGTCCGACCATCGGTGTAATATTATCCACTGGAAGTAACCTCACTTTTGCCGACCGTCGGTCCAACTCTGGCCCAAGGTTGGGTCGACGGTCGTTTGGGCTTTGGCAAATTGGCTCAAAATAACCACAACACTACGGTCAGCCCGACTTTGCGCAAGAGATGGCCCGACCATCGGCATACCATTAGGTCGTACAAGTTATCATGATGCACCCGACGGTCGGTCAAACCTCGGCCCAAATATGGACCGGCCGTCGGATATACTAGAGTTCATTATTTCAAAACGACAAAAATTTAGGTACAAATAGCTGGATTTTTGTGTAGACATACCCATATTCGTACCGACATTTCGGTACACATAGACACTTCATTTTTCTTAAGAAGAAAAATTCAAAGCTCCTTCTTTATGGTAAATTGTAAATGTTTCGAAAAATTCACATTTGATGTAATTCCTAATCGCTTCAAGCTTTTGTCGCAGGTTTCATTCAATCCTTTTGAAGCCGTTATCCCTCGCGAAAATAGCTCGACTTTCGTTGGCCCCCTCGTGTCATCCGAGGATAATTCGAAAAACGAGGTGGGCCCTTCAAGTTTGTTTACCCTTCCGCTGGAGTATTACTTTTAACCACTGATTTCAGATCTTTTGTTGAACGTTCAAGCAATTTTACTGCTTTTAAATTCTCATCTCTGTTTTTCCTGAAGAGCCATTCATCCAGATCAGTCGCAATTGACGAATTCTTTAAAGAAGCGCTAAGTTACGATAGAATAAGCAGACGTCAAGTTCGCGATTCTTTGCGGTGCAGATACACTAACATCCTGCATACATCACTTAAAGTTGTAATTATTGCCAAGCTGTCTGGCTTATTACCTTTTAAAACATTAGACAGCTTTTACATCTACATTAAATTTTGGAGGCTCCATTGTTGTGCAATTTGCAGGTAGTTGGGTACTTTTTTAGAAAATTTCGTTTCTCTTCTTCCGGGAGTCCATCTTCGAGGATATTACTCCATCTGATAATAATATCATTATGAATTGCTGGAGCTAGAGGCCTCGATGAGTCCACCCGTTATCCTATCGCGATCAAAAAATCTTGATCGAGCACTTGCTCTTGAGATTCTTGAGCCATTTGCAATGTTTCCACTTGTACACTTATCGGCTCTAGCCCTGATTGTTTATCCGAAGATTTGGTTTGAGCTGACACCAGTTGATCATCCAAGATAAAATCGTTTAGTGGAAAAAGTGGTGGGCGAGTAAGAGAAACAGAGTGGTGGATGAGAAACATTTGGTGGATGATGAACAACTGTCGGCTGAATAGAGCTATCCGAGCCTAAGGACGAGGACGACGAGGACTCTTCATCTGAAATAAGAAAAAGTTAAACTTATTACTCGTAAATTTCAATAAAATTCCATTCTGTGGCATGTGTTCTTAAAACATTTGCGTTTTTAAAACACTAAAAAGTGCCTGGCGGCTAGTTCATGAATACTATTCATTCCGTATAACTTTTCCCACGTTTCCTTTCTCTAACAGAATTTATCCGTGTATTCTAAAATAACCAAATAAATATTTGGATATATATGAGAGAAAACGCTTTTCTCTTTCGGAAACTTGACCGTTATATTTCTCATTGAACAACGACATCGATTAGCATCGTGCCGAACGTCTTTCTGAAAAGTAAGGTTGGATACTTACCGCCCTAAAACTTGTGTCGACATTGGCATTAATTAAGGGTGACGATCAAGGTGATGATCGAAGGAGGAGGTGCGTAATACAATTTCATAATTTTATTTTCGCTTAAAACTTACAAGCAGTATATAATGATACATAATATATAATTACAAATAATATATTATGCGAGGAAAAAATTGGATTGTATCTAATTTCCCAAAAAAACTGAAACTTGAAATAAATTTAAATCCATTTTTGACTTCATTCGCGTTTGTAATAGTAAACCATTTTCATCTATATTAATTTTTTTCATTCAAATGAATTACTACGATGTCAGAAATTTCATTGAGATTGATCTGAAAAAATTCATTTGTTGAGGAGAGAATACTATTTTTGTTTTTGTGAATTCACAAAATATCATAGTTTTTAGGCAATATACTGCCGTAGGAAGTAACTTTTGAGTCAGTTCATAAGCGTTGGTTTTCAGATGCCACGGAAAATGGTTTTCCACGAGACTATAGGGAAAACGGATTGAGTTTCGGCCACGAGGAGAAACAGTTTAGCGTCTATCCCGTTTGTTAGCGTATTTCAATCCGATTTCCCTCTGGTGCTCATTCATACCTTTGTTACGCTTAAACTTTTCAAATTCGCTTATTTCGTTCCTCTGCTAATTCTACGCTGCATCTACTTTCGGCCCGTCATATCAAATCCCACAATAATAATAAATACATAATTAAAAGAATAAATACCCCTGTCACATTTAGTGAATCACATCCTCAGTAGAGTTGAAATAAAACAGCTAAAAAAAAATAATGATCACATTAATTATTTACCTTCACAATTCTCTAAGCTAAAGATCTCACTTCACAATAATGATCAATAATTCCAAATAACCGGTTCCTTAACATTCAACGAACACCATCTCAGCGGCCTTGAACTAAAACAGCAAAAAAATTCGAATTGAAAACAATCACACTAGTCGCCTTCACATGATTCTTAACTATACCTTCAACCTAATAATAATAATTATCAATCTCGAAAAACCACCCCTGTCAATTTAACGGACCCCACCTTAGCTGCCTGGAACCAAAACAGCAAAAAATTTTCTAATTGAAAATAATTCCACCAGTTACCTTCGCAAGACTCTAAACTCTTTTGCGGAAAGCCATTTTCGCTTGGCGTCAAAAAGCCCCCAGTATGCCAACTATGTTACGCATCCGGAAGTGTGACACCGAAGGGTTATTCTTATAAATGGAATTCATGTGATTGAGAGAGAAGTGAAGAAAGGGAGGAGAAGTAGGAGAAGTATGTGAGTAGAATTAGAGGAAGCAGAGGATGGGGAGATATAGGAAGCAATGTGATTGGAAGTGTGAGCTGTGAGGGTTGGGAAGCAGAAGAAGTGAGTGTCAGTGAGGGATGTGAGGCGAGGGAAGGTAGAGAAAGAAGAAGTAAAGAATGTGAGACAGTAAAAAATAGGTGAAGTGAGGGATGTGAACATTGTGAGGGGTTGGGATGTAGAGGAGGGAGAAGTAAGAGAAGAGAATGACAGGAGAGGAATTGAGGAGAGGGAAAGTAGATGAGGAAAAAGAAAAGAAAGGGAGGGAGAAGAAGTATGGGAGTGGAATTAGGTGAAGTAGAAGATGGAGAAGTGAGAAGGTAGGAGGTAAGAGAAGTGAGGGATGTGAAGAATGTGAAGAATGTTAATGGTTATGATGTAGAGGAGGGAGAAGTAAGAGAATTGAAGGGGGTGAGAAAGTGCTTGGCTTGGATGCCTGGGGAACCATTGTAGGGGAGTTGAGGGGAGAGAAAGTGGATGAGGGAAAAGTAAGGGAAGGTAGAGGTGAAAATTAGGGTAAATGAGGGGCTGGGCCGTGTGGGATGGAAATTAGTGAAAGTGAAGGTATGGGAAGTGAGTGATGTGATAGCAATGGAATCAGGACAAATAAGGGTTTACTTTATAACGTTCATATATGTGTATGCAAGATGCTAAGAGAATATAAAAGGCAGTTTGAATGGAAAAATGCCAACAGTAGCTATAAAAACGCATTAAAATGTTCAAAATGCATTATATTTAATACATTTTCACATAAAATATAGAGGGGTCTGGCCAGGCTACATGTTCCAAACCGAAGTATATTCAAATAAATATCGTTGTGATTATCCTTGTATGGCCTGTGTCCTTTCAATTTTTGTTAATGATTGCTAATGTAACTTTAGGAAAAGTCAGGAAGTTTTGAGTCGCTAGCTCAATTAGAAGCATACTAAAAAAACATTTTAAATCGCGAAAGGTCTGGCTGGACCCATGTGCCAAAAGGAGGCGTTAAAACAATCACACCAGTCAAGCTTGAAAAGGCCCTGAGCTGTATCACCAACTACACAATAATAATCAACATCCTCAAAAGAAACACCCTGGCGCATTTAACTAACCCTATCCGTGAACTATTTCCATCCGACAACAATGAATGAAATCCATAATTTCGTTATTTAAACTTTTTTAAGGAACAATCTCGAAATACCTTCTTCACAGTTCTCTTTTCAGAATCGCCTTTGATGAAAAAAATATAGACGAAATCATTTTCATTTCTGTAGTTGTAAGATATTACATATGAAATCCCAAATTAAATCCTCTTAACAGGGGAAAATAACGATAATTCTTCAATATATAGGTGAAATACAAATAGATTTCAATTTGTATTTCACTCGATTTTTACTACCACCGTACAGATTAACATAGTTGAAATGTGACAGGACCGTTAAATGTTTTTTACGAGTCCATTCAGTGATACCACTCTAACTAAGCCATTTTAAGAGCAACCTTCTCTTGCTGACCTACTCTTTAAAAAGTGCACAGAGTAAACAAAACTACTTTGAAAATTATGAATAAGGAACTATAGATCCTTCATTTTCAGAGATCCAAGCTTTTATGACAGAGCAAAAAACTGCAAAGAAAAAATTTTTTATCGATAAAAACGGTTCAAATGAGATAGTCATATTTTTTGTTTTTATGACAAGATCAGTTTTTCTCATCTCGGATATTTGTTATTCATAATATCTCCACAAAGTTGCATCCAGTTGTGCTGAATATTGTTCCAAATATGGTGATCAAAAGCTTTGAGAATATTTTTTTGACAAATTCTGCTAAATTCAAATGACCTCCGCAAAATGACTTACTGTTGCAATGTTACATAGTTTTCCCTATATCTCCTAAAATAAGAACGGCAATCTGGTCTCTCTTTATTTAGACGAACACTAATGGTGACTCGAAAAATGTTTCTCTATGAGAATTGGAATGGCGTAGAACCTAATCCCTAAGGGGTTTGCTAGGATAGGTTCATGCATAAATTTACGCCACTATTTACTGCGAGCTAGTAGAGCCCCTTAAGAGGAGCTAAGCAGTTCTCCATATGGACGGTGTTTTCATTCTTTGTTCTCTCTACAGCTTTTCTCCATGGTTCTCCAGGCAGAAGACAAGAGAAGAGGTCTAGACTCTGGAGCCGTGGGAGGCTGTGCTCGAGCATTGTCGCGTGGGTCCTACGAGCCAAGTCCATTTGTTGGTCGGATGTGCACGAGTCGTGTACGGTGGAGATCCACTTTAATCTCAAAGCGATTAACAATGGTACCGACCACAGACAAGCTATTCCCCTCCTTTATGAGATTAAGATCTCTATGCAACAGAAACTCCTGTAAACTTCACATTAAATTTTTTCAGGTACGATTTATTGTGTCTTACATGTCTTACATGCAAAAATTATCAATTAATCATTAGAGCCGTACACGTTTGGTAATATATCAAATAACCAACCCAGTATAGGTAATAAAAGGAGAAAAATGTATGTTTGAATGTGAATGTTAGAAGTATAAGTTGGTACCGGTAAATATACAGATATTAACGCGTAACATCAACTATACTTTCGAGATCTTAGGCGTACAAATATTTGTATGTTAAACCGAAACTTCCAAAATGTTAGACTGAAACATCCAGGATGTTAAAGTCGTTGTCAATGTTAGTATGTAACTTGCATATATTTTTTAATATCCACAGAATTAACCTTTAACATCTAAATGGCTGTCCTATAGTTAAATATTAAATATGTTCACCCTAAATATCTAGATGTTAAGTGTGAAAACTAAAATCCCCCCTTTTTCTCCGTGCACACTAGGTTGCAAGGTTGCAAGATTGCATTGGATTGCACAATATTGCATAGGGTAAGGAGGGGCAGCGCCGACCAGTTAACAGTCAATGATTTTTTTAAAGTTAATAAGATGTGGAATTGGTCCATTTTTTTCATTTTCAGTCCTACATTATTGTATATCATATTTCTATAAGTATTATTTACAAAAATAAAACAATGATTTGATCATTTAATTATTTCTAACAAGCTGTATTTCGTCGGCTTTGCCCCACACCGGAGGGCAAACCCGTTCGCAGCTTTTTATGAAAATCGAAACATCTGAAGATGGGAAAACATGATGGGTCGTGTCTGTGGTATTTTATGTACTGAAAATATCACCTTTAAACATATCCAGCAAAAATAATAAGTGATTTCTAGTAAAAATAGTGATAGTTGTGATATTACCTCTTATTCGTTGACATTCTACTAGAGACGGACTACGCGCAAAGGCTTCTACCATACAAATAGAAAACACCCGCTCTACCGACTGGTTTAAAAATAATAATGTATTTAATAGTTACTTCCATGGGCTTGCCCCCGTGGTGAGGCCTCAATTATTTACGATATTTAATATACTTTGGACTTGAATTACGTTCAATTATTATCATGAAATAAAGTGATATTGTTTTATCTGTCAAAATATCAAATTTTCATGCTGTAAGTATTGCCATTAATGTTGAAAACTTTCTATTTCTGCCAGCGAATCTTCCATTCTTTCGTTGACAAAACTGTTTTCTGCATCATTTTTCTTTTACAACGTCAATTTTCAAATTTTAGTGAGTAAGACTATCTCTATAATAAAATAGATTTATTTGATGCAAAGAAGAATTAAAATTGTTAAATAATAGCGATGTTATAAGCAAAGTCGCATTCGCCCCACCGGTTGGCGCTGCCCTCATTCCCCTACATGTGACTGCAAAATATGACATATTGCAAAGGATTGATTCATTTTATACTACTCATAATTATTTTTGAATTCCTGCCATATCTTGAAAATTGCTTAAAAACATTTAATTGAAAATTATGAAAACCATTTTTAAAAAAACTTTAAACCAGTAAGATCTTTTTAATCTATTGAACTCCCTTGAAATTTGTAAAATCCCCTAAAGTCATTAAAATAGTTGGAGAGCCTATAAAATCCCTTCAATATTGTTAAATTATTTGAAATTCCGTGAAAGCTTTGAAAATCCTTCCAAATTTGTTAATATCGCTTAAAATTTTTGATATCCCTTCAAATTATCGCAATTTTTGAAAATTACCTGAAGTCTTTAAAGTCCTTCGAGAGTTGTTTAATGCCTCAATAACCCTTACAATTGTTGAAATCCGTAGAAATCCCTTGAAATAAAATTCAATTTATTCCGTAAAGCAGAAATCATTTGAAATCCCTTGCATATAAATAAACTTATTCATTAAAGTTACCTAACAAAACGACTTAAATCCCTAGAATTCCTTGAAATCCTTTGAAATCCTTGGAGATTTATTAAAATCCTTCAAATATAGTGAAATTCTTCAAGACACCTCAAAATCGCCTGAAATCTTTGGAAATCCTTCAAAATGCTTTGAAATCCTTACAATTTGTCATATCTCTTGTATTGCTTTGGAATCCCTTATAATCTTTAGTAAATGTGATAATTAATTTAAAAAGTAGGTATATATCTTTTGAAATCCTTTGAATATAAATTAAAATAAAGTTATTCATTAAATTTCTCTGAGAAAAAACTGTTTGAATCCCTATCAATCTTTGAACTCCCATGAAATTCTGCGAGATATATCAAAGTCCTTTGAATCTTGTGAAATTGAATAAAATACCTTGAAATCCCTTGCATTCTCATTTGATTTGTTTTTCAAATTTCACTACGAATATCTTGAAATCTTTGGAAATCCTCCAGTGCATAAATCACCAAGTTTCTTCCTGGTTCCATACTTAGACCAGACTAGGGGCCCCTAGCCTGGGTCTAGCTTGAATTTTACGATGGCTCGAGCTTGGGCTCAGTTAGTGTCAAAGCTCCTAAAATTGATGACAGATGGCGTAGTATTATTCTTTTTTCTTATAATTATTACTTGCAAGTTTCAAGTGTAAAACTTTACAATTTGGCAAATTTTGTGAAAATTAAAATTCTTCAAGTCTCTTGAAAGGAAATTTGAGCGAGAGTTTGAGCTAAACTTAATCTATAAATTTTGTGCAAGTGAGTGATTGAAATTATTGGAGATGGTGATTATTAAGATTGCACGTGACTTCTAACCTCAAACTGAGAAAACTTTTTCATCGAATTATAAAGTGTAAATAATTACTTAAATTATGAAACAAATATGACGGAAATGAATTAAAAAAATATTGTAAATAGATGATGATGATGATGATGATGCCAGATGATGAGGAAGAATCAGAACCCGGTAAGGTAATTAATGAAATACCACAGTTTGGAAATTTGAATCACAATTTGAAAAACTAATGAATAAGTTAATTCATTTGTCAAGTTTAGATTTAAATAAAAAATATTTCTGCTTGATTTCAACTTTTAATGGAGAAAATATAAAATGGCTAGGAATCGATAATAAAGCCTGGGCCAAGCTGGACGATCAAGCCTGGCAATATAACCGGGCCCTGGCCAGACTGGTCGTTTCATTCGAGTTTGGTCCAGGCTAGATCACAAGCCCAGAGCCTAGTTTTGCCAAGCATGGGCCCTGTTTTGGCTAAGACTACACTTCACTAAGTTCCCAGGTGAAAAATATAGTAGTCTGCCGAAATTCACCACCGGCGCAGTGCTGGCCCAGTACTGGCGGACATCGGGGCAGTACCATTCTGACAGTATGAATATTTGGAAAATGAAAAAATTCGTAGTTCCATTTTTATGATAATTTGTAAATGTTCAGAAAAAATTAAATTTGATGTATTCTTAATCGTTGTAAAATAGTCTAAAACACCCAGAAAGCAATTACATTAAAAATGACATTTCATGTCATTATCAAAAGTTGTAAAATGGTGAAAAACACGAAAACAAATTTTACGCGAACAAATGAAGGGTGGATATTCAAAGTCGTATAACCGCCGTTTCCAATTTTTTACGGGAGAGCGGGAAAACGCTCGCATTTTTATGCCGCCAGTTACCGAAATGCAATGTTTGAAAAATTCTCACGATAAAACTATTGCGAATTTTGACTTGCTCTCGCCGCTGAAGTGACGGCATAAGCTTAGAGTTTCGAAATAAAAAAAAAAATTTTTTTTGAAAAATTTTTTGGTTATACGACTTTGAATATCCACCCTTCAAATATTGTAATCGATTTAAATTATTTATTTAAAAATTATTTAATGTATATATTCGTTAACAGTTCATTTATTTTACATCTATATGATGTCATATAGTAATAATAATAGAAGTAATGAGAAAAAAGAGTTAAAAAAATTGTTGTTTTAACAGTTTTGAGATGTGGCTTATGAGGATGGTTTTTCCATTGACTTTCAATTCTGTAGGTATATAGTAATGGTTAAGACTACTGACTGTTAGGCGATAGATACAGATATAAATGTAGATTCCAAACCCCGCAGGGTGGAAAATTTTATTCGTAATGTCATGTTTAAAAATGTAATATATATATATATATATATATATATATATATATATTCTTTCTAAGCAGGACTATTAACATTTATAGACAAAATGCAATCATTTAATATTTATTTCTTAAATACCTTTTTTGTTATATCTTTATAGTATAGCAATATTGGGTGTAAAATTCAACAGAAAGTTTGAAATTTACACTTATATATTTATAAGTAACATTCGGACGATATGCAGTCGTATGAATGAATGGTCCTAAAAACAATTGAATGATTTGTTATTATTTTTAAAATTAACTCCGACATTTTCGTATGCCAGCGGTTTGCCAGTACAGAACCAGTACTGGCAAACAGTGCCGCGCCAGTACCGTACGCCAGTTCTGTGGAGCATTACCAGCCAGTGCTGGCCCAATAATAGCCCAGTACAGATGCCCAGTACTGAGACACCGACAATTTGCACTGGGCCGGTACTGCGCCAGTGGTGTATTTCAACCTGGGTTCTTTAAAATCTTCTAAAATCCCTTCAAATGTTTATAAATTCTTTGAAATACGTATATTTTTGAATCGCTTGAGAACTGATGAAATTTTTTTAATTTACTTGAAATCTATGTAAATTTCATTATCCTTTTAAAAGCTCTAAAATCCGTCGAAGTATGTCGAAATTAGTTGGAATTCTGTGCAATTCCTTAAAATTGCCTGATATGTTTGGAAATCTTCATAATCCCTCAAATTTTCTATGAAATCTGACGAAACCACAGAAATTCGCAGATAAGTTCTAGAATTGCTTGCTAGAATTGCAAAAAAATTATAAGAAAATCATTGTAGGTATATAATTATCATATAGACCTGCACTGAATTTCCTATAATATTTTTTTGGTGAACGTGAACTACAAAGGATTTCAAAAGATTACATGTGATTGCAAAGAATTGCATGGGATTGCATGAGATTTCATAAGATTGCAGAGAGTGTACACCAGATTGCCAATTATCAATCACTATTGGGAAGTCCTTAAAGAGTATGGAGTGAATGGAGGGCTCCTACAAGCAATACAAACAATATATACAGGTAGTAAAGCGAGTGTAAGGGTCAATGGGAAAAAGAGTGAATGGTTCGATATTATGCAAGGCGTGAAACAAGGATGCGTTATGCCCTCGTGGCTATTTATCATATTCATGGATAAGTGTCTTAGAACTGCCCTCTTCGACGAAAAAGGTGTAGATCTCGAAACCGTCAAGGTACGTGGGTTGGCTTTCGCAGATGACAAGATTGTTATGGCAGAATCAGTCGAAGACTTGCAAAGAATGTTGATTAAACTTAATACAAGCATGAAGAACATGGACCTCAAAATTAAAGTGAATAAAACGAAAGTCATGGTGTTTGAGGGAAAAAGTGAGAAAACTATATGCAACATAGTCCTAAATGATGAGAAATTAGAACAAGTTGACAAGTACGTATATCTAGGTAGTCTATTCACTAACGACGGAAAAATAGATGGCGAATTAGATAGGCGCATAAATAAGGGTAAGCAGGTTATCGATAGAACAGGGTCCATCCTCACAAATAAAAACATATCAAAAAAAGCTAAAATAGCCATACATAACTCTATTTTCGTACCGACTGTACTATACGGTAGCGAGACATGGACCTGTCAAGAAAAGGACAGGAGTAAAATCAACGCGATCGGCATGAAACCTCTGCGCATAATATGCGGGAAAACACTGATGGACAAAGTACGAAACGAGACAATCCTCAAAGAATGTGGTACAGGGGAGACACTAGTTGACATATGGGAAAGAAATCAGCTAAGGTGGTTCGGACATCTTGAAAGAATGAAAGATGAACGACTGACCAAGCAAGTGTATAAAGGTAAAGTAAATGGCAGAATGCCCAGAGGTAGACCGCCGAAAGAATGGTTAGAATCTGTAAATGAGACACTAATACGAAGAGACATAAGAAGCCATAGAAATACAAGAGCCTGCATGGAACAATGCATGGACGTGAATGAAGCTAGAGTAGTATGCCAGGATAGAAATATGTGGCGACAAATAGTTTTGTATACAGAGTGAAAATAGAGTGAATGATGCCTGAAACAAAGACCTTGGATACTAATGGGCCCAAGTGGGGAACCATACATAACAATTTTGTGAGGCTCCTCACTTGGGGTGATCGCTAGAGAGATTGATCAGCAACCTGGGTCGGAGCAGTGTTGCGGAGTGAACGTGTCATTTATATAAATAACACTAGAACTCCAGATCAATCTAAAACATCTACACATAATACCTATATACCCATACACCCTATACCCATATACCGATCTACCTCATACCTATATACCTATTTCACTACTTTCCAACCAAGCAAGTCACGCCTACCCCTGAAGGGAAAGGGCTTAATGGTATAATAATAATAATCCAATTTCACATACATATGCATATGCAAAAAAGGGGATTAGAAAATAGACGTGTTTTGAATTGTTATTCATGTTTTTTAATTAGATTGATTTGGTTTCCAAATCCCTTCTTAAATGATAAAACTGGCTTTGAAAATATTTTATTAATACATTTTTGAACATTTTAGAATGGAAAGAGTGAATCTATAACACATTCGTATTTTCGAATTTCGATGGACTTTGGTAGATTTGAGTTTGGGTTAGGTTTGAGCTTGAAGATTTTGAATGGTTTTCAGTTTTAAAGAATAATATTTATGACGTATTTCATACTTTCTAGTTTAACCCCATTTTTATTTCTGAAATAAAGCATTTCAAATTTACCGAAAGTTCACCCAATTTCGAATTGCTTTGAGTATGTTAATTGAAATAAATTACAAATTAGAATATTAGTAAAACAGAACACCAATTACATTAGAGTAATTCGTATTTCGTTGAAAATACTTTGAAAAATTTACAATATCCTAAAATGAAATTTTAAAGCAAATAATTCGAATTCCAAGTTTTTCAAAATATTGGTCAGCTCCGGGTGCGAGCTTTTTTAAATTCTCAAAAGTTTTTCAGTACTCGAAAGTTGTATGTTTTCAGAAATGTTAAAACAGATTCTCAATCTTGTGACTCAACAATAAAAATGTTTAGGAATAAAAATCTATTAATATCGGGAGATTACGTGAAGCTGACGAAAGTTTAAAAAAATATTAATAGCAGAGTACGTAATAATAGAGTGCGTAGCAGAGTTTACGTAGGAGAGTAACTCATTTCTATGGACCTCATAAATTTGAAATGAATTTAGAGTCTTGCTAGGTACACATTTTTCTGAACTGTTGAAAATTTGCATGTGCTTAAAATACTTATAACCGGAGAAATTCAGAAAACTTTAGCAATTCAAGGATTAAGGGTCTTGCTCGATTTTCATTTATTAAAGCCTTTTGAATTTGTTTGCAGACTCATTTCACTTTTTTAACATAAAAATGTTTCAAAATCACTAAAAAACTTTTAAGATAATTTATAAAGTTTCTAATATTTGTTTCGAAAATATGGTTTCCTAACAGATACAAAATGAAAATTCATAAAAATTTACAAATTCAAAGTGACTAGGCATATTATTTAGAAAATGTCAAAAGAGTTATAAACTAAAAAAACAGATCATATATGGACACAAGAATTAAATCCTCTCATTCAGTAAAAATGTTTTATTGCACGATTTTCTTTCCCAGAAACTAGTATCCAATAGGACTGAATTTTGCCCAGGTTTGAGCCCAACCGATTTTTCGGGCTGGGACACTTTGCAAATAATTCCCATGAAAAAAAAGCTTTGAGAGGCATGAAAAGTTCAATCAAGTTGTTTTTTATGATTATTCTAATTAAGGAAAGTATAAAGCCAACTGATTATGTCTAGACTTTTTATGATTTGAAATGAGGGGAAGTAGGAACTCATAAGGCGTTTTAAGTATTATTCACTGGAACTTTCGTTGCACTCCCGTACATATTATATTCTTTTCACTTCCTACTGGCAAGATGTGGGCAGAACAGTTATTAGACGTTTTTATTTGCAAAGAGTCTTACGTGCGAGACCATTGTTTCGCAAGTCAGTCCCAAGTGCTTCATACAAATGAAACAAACTTTTTTCCGAAAAAAATAACTCTTAATAACAGAGAAGTGAAGTTATTAAGTATTAGAACCAAAACCCACCCAAAACAAAAAAGAATTCAGCAGTTGCATTAAAAAACCAACTAGGTGAATATTCAAGCAAAAAAAAATTTGTGTAACAAAATAGTTCAACTTTTAACCAAATAGTTAAAGTAAGCCACAAAGACGAATTTTTTCGACGGAAGTTGTGTTTCCAACAAAAAAGTTCACTTTCCTACAAAAATGGATTTTTTACCAAATGGTCGAATTTTCAAACAAAACAGAGTTTAAAATTCAACCAAAAGCAAATAAATTTTTAAACCAAGAAGATTATTTTTTTGGAAAACAGTTGAATTTTCAATCTAAGATTCTTAACCAAGAAAGATGACTTTTCTACCAAAAAAACGAATTATCAACCAGTTTTTCGGAACGAAAAAACGAATTTTTAATAAAATAGTTGAATCGACAATCAAAAAGATGATGCCTTAATCAAGAAAGATGAATTTTAAACCAATTAGGTGAATTTTCAACTAAAAAAAGATATTTCTTGAACCGAAAATGGAATCGTTAAATTTTCAACAGAAAAACGTATTTTCAACCAGTTTAATTCAACGAAGAAGATTAATTTTCTCGCCCAAGAGACCAATTTTCAACAAAATACATCAATTTTCTATCAAATAGTTGCATTTTCAACTTATGAAGGATAAATTTCTAACCAAGAAGGGAATAGTTAAATTTTCAAATACAAGAAATAATTAATTACAAGAAAAACACCAATTTTCAAAAACAAAAATTAAATTTTCAATAAAAAAGGTAAATATTAAAAAGAAATTAATTTTTAACAAAGTATTTCAGCTTTCAACAAAGTACAGTTTTAAGCAAAAAGATTAATTTTGAACCAATTTTATACAAAACAGTTGATTTTTTAACCCAAAGATCTGTCAACAAAAAATTAATTTTCTACCAAACACTAAAATTTTCATAACAATTTTCATGTAAGTGAGTATATTTCAATCAAAAAATATTTTATTTTGAAAAAAAGAACAGTTAAACTCAAGCAAAAAAGAGGAAAATTCAAAAAAATAGTTCAATCCGCAACGAATATAGAAGAGTTTCTAACCAAACAATTGCATTTTCATTCAAAAATGTAATAGTTACATTTTTAGTCAAAAGAATTAATTTTCAACAAAAAAAAAACGAATTTTCAACAAAATAGATCAGTTTTCTACGAAAGAGATGAATTTTCAACTAAAATAATGAATCTTGAAAAAATTAATGAATTTCCAACAAGAGTTTAAAAATCAACAATAGGTGATTTTTAACTAAAAACATTCATTTTCGGAAAATTAATTAGATAAATTTGCTGCCAAAGGGATGAATTTTCAACGATAAAGTTTATTTTAAATAAATTAGTCAACCTCGAATTATTACAAACACGAGTCGAAATTTAGGCCCTACTTTAAACCTATAACAACTATCTTAGTAGGCGCTGGAGCAGCAAAGTAGGTTCAAAATAAGCAGCGATTTCAATTCAATTAAGACCCTACTTTGACGCTAGAAAGGTCCGAAATCGGCCGTTTTTCCACGTTTAGCGTCAAAGTAGGGTCTTAATTAGAACCTATACTGGTGCTCCAGGCGCTACCCTACATTGGCGCTCCAGACCCTACCTTGATGCTACAGCCCCTACATTGACAATAATAATAATAAAAATAATAATGGCGTAATTTCGGTAATGGTTATAAATTTATATGATGGATTCCCTTCTCTGCAGAAATACTTTCACTATCAATTGTACCTCAGGAACTTAATATTGAAACAAAACTCATGAAGTATACAATTCTTTGTTTGTAGTGTTTTTATCATATAATTTGAGAACTTATTTGTCACTAGTCCATTTGTGACTAGTCCGACCATTCTTTATTTAATTTTTTGTCCGTAACCTCCAAATTTGGTTGTCTTTCGCAAGTCGTCAATCTGATTTATATTCTTTTCTGACTACTTGGGACGATAGCATTCGATAACTGAAGGCTCAAATGGAAACTTTAGTTTTGGTTTTGTAAGAAAATAACAAAATTTCAAAAGAATCCTTTCCTTTTTGCTTAGATACTTTATTACTGCTAATATCGAGAAACTGGCTGATTCACATAGTCGCAAACCAATTCAGCTTTAAAAATCTTAATCTGCAAATGACAGATACGCAATGCACGGAGTCGCCTTTTCAATGGGTTCTTGTTTCCTGGGTGCAGCTTCTAAATATTCAAAGTAGGGCCTGTAGGTTCAAACGGAGTCAAAGGAGGCTCTAATGTTTCATTCTCTAGGAGTAAAAACCTCAAAGTAGGGGCTATAGGTTGAAATAGCATAAAAGTAGGTTCTAAGTAATGAGGAGCTGCCGGTTCAAAGTAGAGTCTAAATTTCGACTCGGGAAGTCACTAAAACTGGCACCAGAGAGCCGGGAGAAATGATAAGTACAAATTAAAAATAGAAGCACACTTCACAGCCCGAAATTCCTTCAAAACAGGGGAAATTGGTGACTTTTCACGAAAAAAGGGAGAAAAAGGAGATTAAATTCTTTTTTATTAAATTAATGCAGGTCACATATTCCTAAAAATTCATGGCCAAACTGTCATAAATTTTCAACAAAATATTTGAATTTTGAACCAAAAAGATGAATTTTCAAGAAAAGAGTTGAGTCTTCTAGCTACTGAGTCGAATTTTTCAGAAAGAATTTAACTTATAAACACAAGAAGATAAATTTTCAACAAAAAAGATTGAATTTCAATACACAAAGATGAATTCAGATTATTTTCTTAATGATTTATGTACTATTTATATCGCATATTAGGGACATTTCTGCATATGTAGTCATATTATAATAAAAACATTATTCATAAAGATACTTCTTTATTTTTGTAATTATCGTCTATTCATACATCGCTATATGAGAAAATATTAATTTTTAGTTGTTAAATAAAATGCGAAAATAAATAAAACAGTTTTAAGTCAATCCTTTAAGTTGTGCGAAGAAAACTTAAAATAAATGAGGAAAACATAAAAAATAAAGTCGAACAAAAATTAAGCCGAGTTCAAGTTCGCTTTTTTAAAAATAAAAAAAACATACTAAAACTCTATGCACAATTTATAGAGCAAAGAAATAAAGACCGTCAATAGCATCTTTGATTTTCAAAACCTTTTTATTCCGTATTGTCTTCGGAAACAAAAATTGGGTAAAAAAAATTTGTTTTAAGTAGGCAAATATGTGTTAAAAAGTTTAGGTGGAGAAGAATATTTTTTGTGATGAAAATTCAAGTTACTTTTTAAAAAAGGACAATTAATAATGCACCATTATGGATAACGGTCTAAGATAGTTAGTCAAATTATCTAAGGTTAAATACCAAAAGTTGACAAATATTATACGTTTTCTTTTTAGTTGAATGAAAGTAAGGATTTCCCAAGGGTTTCTCCCGTGTGAAAATTTTAGTCGGGGCTAGCCAGTCCAGAACCTTCACACTCGCTTATCCAACCCGGTATAAATACTAAAATAATTGGGTTCATAGAGATTACATATATTAATAGAGATTGATAACACTCGAGAAAAGGTTTTGGTTGCCGTGACCAGAAACTTGACTTGAAATTTGATTTCTTCAACTGAAAGGTTACCAAGAAATTCGTTGGCCTTTTCTTCAGCTTGATTAATTTCTGAAAATGAAAAATGACGACAACAATGGTATTTTTCAACATGTGAAATAAAACAACTTTCAGTTAAAATATTATCGTAAAAATCTATAATATAAATGAGTAAAATATAATTAACTTGCCTTGTTGAATATTTTCAACTGGAGGATTGAAAGACGCTTCCTCTGAAGGGGATTCATCTCCAGTATTTGAGACATCGGGCTGATGGGAACCAAGCTTTCTTCTCTTATTTAAAGCTTTCTTCTTTTTCGAACGGATTCTGTTTTGTTTTTGGATGATCCCTTTTCTATCCATGAAAAAAATCATTAATAAATAATGTAATTGTATTATAATTCTCACAAAAATGCGTATATCAAATTTATTGAAGGATATTGAAACTTTTTCTTTATTTTTGTAGAAGAAACAAATAAGAATGAACACATTCATCTAACCTAATTTTGGAGCATTGGAGTGTCAAATCAATCGTTCATATACATTTCATTACTGTACAGGTATGAAAGGGCGAACTTTCAGAGAGGGTGGGACAAAAAGTATCGTGTGCACCTAGCTAACTAACGCTTCTTCTACGAATTGATCGACGGTACACGGTCGGGCCAACTACTAGAATGATGTCGGCCCAACCTTGAACAACAATGTTGGGCCAACTTTGATTTCTGAAGGTTCGTACCGCAGAGTCTGGCCGACCGTAATTTCATGGTTATTTTGAGCCAATTTGCGAAAGCTCAAACGACCGTCGACCCAACCTTGGGCCAGAGTTGGACCGACGGTCGGCAAAAGTGAGGTTACTTGCAGTGGATAATATTACACCGATG
>CAKNXH010001843.1:224309-246097 GCA_932178445.1 Andricus quercusramuli | reverse complement strand
GCAAAAGTGAGGTTACTTGCAGTGGATAATATTACACCGATGTTCGGACCAACCATCACCCAGAGTCAGGCCGACCGTAGTGTTATGGTTATTTTGAGCCAATTAACCAAAGTCCAAACGACCGTCGACCCTACCTTGGGCCACAGTTGGGCCGACGGTCGGGTAAATTTTGGAAGCCATTGTTGGCTTCTAACGTTGGCCCAACTAAGGTGGCCTCGAACTGCTATAGTTGGGCCTGCCTTGGTCAGCAAAATTCGGTTGCCAAAGCCGGCCCGACCTTGGACCGACCGTCAACTCTGGTTGCCAACCCAAATTCGCACCTGGGATACTAAATGCGGCCCTGATTATATATTATGTAATATGTATATTATATTATATATATTATCATTTTGGCCCACCTTTCACCCACAGGTACTCATGACCTGGTCACTCTGTACTAAATACGGTGGCAAAACGCGGCAAGTGATTAGTAGATTCGTTGGTGTCAGTCTTTGTTTCGGAACTCTATTCTGCTTGCGCATTCGTCACAATTCGCGAGTATACACACTATACTATATAATATACACTATACTATATATACACTATACTATACACAGTCTATAGGGATCCGACAATCACACTGGACAGTCTTATAGGGATCCAACATTCATCCGGGACAGTCCGATTATAGGGTTCCAATATTCATCCAGGAGAGCTCTATAGGGATCCAACATTCATAATGGAGAACCCATTTATAGGGATCCGTCTTTCTTACAAACCCTAGTTTCAGTGCAAACGACTGAGATCAACGATTCAAAATATTAATTTTATTTACAGTAAACGGCGAGAGACAAACACAATTTCAAACACGTACACGGACATACATATACAGTGGTGTGCAAAAGTTTTGGGTCAACACACATTTTTGACTATATATAGTAAATAAAATCAACTAAGAAGGATTGAGTATATGTGAGTTATTAGTAGTTCATTGAACTACAAAATTATGAAATTTACACATTTTTGATAAAAATTGCTGACAATTTGTTCCAAAATGTTTTCTATGGCGGTGTTCAACAATAATGGGCCACGCTTATTTTACAGCTTTATAAAAAACTTGAAATTTATAAAATGAAGAAAAAAGTCATTATTTTGTTTCTTAATATCTAATTTTTAGTAGCCATACCCTTTGCAGCAATTGCAGCAGCACATCGACGAGGCATTGAATCAACTAAGCGCTGATAGTCCTTTGGTATTTTGCCTCATTTTTCCTACAGATTTTGTCATAAATCAGCTTCGTTTGTATGTTTTTAGGTTGCAACGCGTATTCCAAGTGCATTCCACAACTTTTCGATCGGATTGAGATCTGGGGATTGAGCTGGGTAATCTAAAAGCTTCACTTTTTGCACATTAAAAAATTCCTGGGCCAGCTTCGACTTATGTTTTGGATTATTATCTTGCTGAAAGATCCAATCTTTAGGCATATTTTTCTTGGAATATGGTAACAACTTTTCAGGCAAAATGTCGCGATATATAACACTATCCATGATGCCTTTAATCTCGTGCAATGGGCCTACTCCTCGCGAAGACATAGCTCCCCAAACCAAGCCTGACTCACCCCCAGGTTTAACTGTTGGAATTTGATTTTGGGAATCGTATCTTGTGTTTTTCGTACTTCTAAAATACTTCTTTTCATCAATTTCAAGCAGATTAAATTTTGATTCGTCAAAAGGAAGTACTTTACTCCACTGCTTTGGCGTCCAGTGTTGTTATTTTCGTGCGAATGTCAATCGAGCCTTCTGATTTTTCTTACTGATCAAAGGTTTTTTAACACTAACGCGTCTAAATAGTTCTACATCATGATTTTTTTAACATGTATAGTCATTTTCCGTGGTCTACCAGATTGTGGGAGGTCTGGTAGGCACTTGGTAGAAGTAAATGTTTCGATTATTCTATTTACAGTACTTTTACCGATTTTTAATAAAATGGCAATTTCGCGTGATGCCTTTCCTTCTTCAGAAAGGTTTATCACGGCTTCCCGAATTTTATAATTTGCATGTCGCGGCATATTGACCTTCGAATGACTTGATATAATGCGTGAAACACTTGAAGGATATAAAAAAGCCAAGTAGCGGACCAGGCGGAGATCTCAGAAATATATAAATACAGTGGCCCAATATTTTTGCTCACGTCAATATATAATATAAACGATAGAACCGGTAAACGTTTCTTTTCAAAAGCTGTTTCCTACCTTATTTTTTAGCACAAATAGTATACCCAGTTTGTATATAAATATATTTTTTCTTAAGTTAGCCTTTTAGGAAATAGTTCAGAAAAAAAATGTGGCCTAAAACTTTTGCACACTACTGTATACAAAAAAGGTCAAAAATTAGAAATTTGTTTATCACAGTCATCTGCCATGTACGCGGGATGGACACAGAAGGCGGTTTTAGCCGCTATCATTGTTCATGCCCAGAAAACTCCGGAAAATGCGGCACGTGTTCAGCAATACTGCCTTCTAAATTAGATGTAGCGGATTTCGAGCTCCCAGCTCTTCCAAGATTTGTACGCACCTCGCATGAACGTTCCCAGAGTAGGAGATCACGACCGGGTGAATGGTGACCTTGTTCACCCACTACACGGTCAGGATCTCCTGATTCAGCTTCGAATATTTCTGGATCTTCTAAGTATATCGGAGCGTAATGTTATTATTAAGGGGAACGCTTATGTCTATTATTCTCACGTGTTCAGAACACTTATCAAACCAGAGGACATCTGGGCGATTGTGTCTGATTAAGTGGTCAGTCAGAATATACCTGTCCCAGTAAAGGAGATGGTGTTCGTTCCCGAGTACCATAACTGGGCTATATTTTTAGTAAGGCTCAAAGCTCTCACATCATGTTGGCGCGCGTATTCTTGCGAGGCAAGCATCATACATACATCAATTACGTCCTCGATGTTCTCATTGTGATCTCCACAAAGGGGGCATCTGTGAATAACTGCTACCATACTGAGGATGTATTTTTAGTAATTCCTCGTCTTGATTACCCTGTTCTGGATGGCGAAGATAAATCCTTCCGTCTCCGGGAAGAGTTCTCCCCGCCTTGACCAGAGGCTTGAACCATCACTATCCGTGCAAGGAAGATCTAAGGTTTGGCGGTGTTTCTTGTGCAGCTGTTTACCTCGCTACTGAGCAGCTAGCTGTTCAGCGTTGAGATATCTGATGTTCCGGAAATCAACAGCTGCTAGTTTTAAGGGGATATACAGCCCAACTCTACAGATGTAGTCGTAGAGTGAAAGAAGCACTTAGGGGCACGAAGAACTTTTTCGCTGCAGAACCAGTTGGTATTAAGTCCTTCTGGTGGAAGAACTTTGCTTCTGCACACCAACATCTGGCTCGCGTATTCACCTCATATTTAAAGTCAGAAACGCCCATTCCGCAGTGGCTGGTGTTGAGACGCACTATACTTCTACCGAAAAAAGGCGACTTGTCTAACCCAAAGAATTACAGTCCAATAACTTGTTTGAACAAGATGTATAAGATCTTCACAGCTATTCTAAACAACAACATTGTTCAAAGAATTGAGCCTGTGTGGAGAGAAATATACAAACAACGTGGCTGGAAAAAGGTGTAGCAGGATGCCTAAATTTACTATCTCACCTGAAAATTATCGTGTGACAACGAACAACGTCACCTTCCAGAGGGAAGTTTTTCAGGACGATAACATTAGCCCTCTGCTCTTTTGCATCACACTTCTGCTTATTTCTCTCTGGTTTAAGCAAATTTCAACTTGTTCCAAATATCGTCAAGAAGTAAACAGGAGAGATGGGTATTGACTTTGGGTTGGACAAGTGTGCCAAGATTCATCTAAAGAAAAGAAAGATTAGTGGCGTTCCCGAAGACCCTGAGCTTGTTAGTGTAAGGGTAATTAGACATCTTGACACTGGAGAGATCCATAAGTCGCATTCAGGACGTATCGAGCTTACGGCCCTTGATATCGCCACACGTAAAATCATGCATATGCATAAGAGCTTGCAAATCAATTCGTCCGTTCTGCTATTATACATCTCACACCATCAAGGCAGACGCGGAATTCTGAATCTCCAATGTCATCGAAACCGAGTTGTTCTAAGTACAGCTTACATTTTTGCAAATAGCAGAGATCCTCTCCTGGAAATGTTCAGGAAACATGAGATGATTGGCGAAGGAGCGTTCCTTTACCAAGCCACGGAGCAGGCGGCTGAGACTCTTAGCCTGAATTTTAACATCAGAAGTGAGAAAAGTGCCTTGCACCATCTAGATGTTTCACTTTTAAAAGCCGAAATAAAGAAAGCAGAAGTTGAAAAATGCCGCCAACAGCATCTCGATAAGAATATGCACGGAAACTTCCACAGAAATGTAGAAAATCAGTCCTTGTCGAAGGAGCAAACTTTTGCTTTCCGCGATAGGTGTAGAGCATATAATGCACACGCTGCTTACCTAGAATACATACTATCCGGGTGTCCCACTCACGCGGCAATGACGTATCTTGACAAACATAATGCGTTCCTGAGAGTTCTTTATTGCCATCTTTATCGCTCTTATGGTATTGGCCGCGACCCTGCCCTGCCGAACGCTCTGAGGGAGATAGAGTCAATTTTCCACAACGAGGAGAGCCAAATTGTTTGGAACTACGATTTTCGGACAGCAGTCACCATTGCAGACTAGAGGCCTGGCATCGTTCTCCAGGACTTAAAGAAACAAACTACATTCCTGATCGAATTCTCGGCTCCGGCCGACTACTAACATCACTGCTAAGGAGAAGGAACAAGAGGAGAGGTATCAAGACCTTAAAAGGGAGCTACAACGGCTGTACCCAAAATATTCGGTTAAAGTAATTATTCTTGTGAATGGTGCTCTCGCAGGTGCGACACTATCACTGGTTCGTAACCTTAAAGTCATACCCGCGTGCTAAAAATAGACCAAGGCACTTGCGAGATGGATGCAAAAAGCTATCATCGTTGGGCCGCTTCGTGTTCTCAAGACACAAGAGGTTTTAGCTGGCCTCTCGTTGTGATTTGTCGTGCGCAGTGGCCAGCCATCTCACGGTCGTGAGATGTTGCCATACACAGAAAAAGTGGATAGCTAGATTCACTTTTATGTATTGTTAACTTGAAATTTACTTGTTCGCATTGTACAAGAAACAATTCAAATAGTTTTTGATACTGAATGAGATAGTGATCTCAAAATATATATAACCTAAAGTCAGCATTACTACTTCAAATTGTAAAAAAAGATTACTAGAACAAGTAGCTTCAATAACTATTTGAAATAGTACAGTTGAACGTGTAAACTGTATGAATAACTAATTTTCATAGTAAGCAAAGAATTTTGAGTTTGATTTTTGCAAGTGAGTTCGATCTCCTTTTTCGCACAACTAGAAACGTGTGAGCCCCCTCCAAAAATTTTTTAAGAGATCCGTTTGAAATTAAAAAAGAAGGACGACTTATAGCTTGCTTATCAGTAAAACAACAGATTTTCGCTTCTCAATGTCCATTGACAGTTTACAAAATGAAACAAATTGTGGGAAACTATTTTATGATGATTTCCCTTTTATCATAATATTAGTTGAGATAATTATTATAAATAAACATATTGAATGACTCTACTTCAAATATTTAAAAAATAATTTTTTCGCATTATTTCTACTATGGAATTTTCTGCTTATGATATTTTTAATTTCTTACAATACAAAACATGATTATGTTCATATTTGATTGAGCCACCCAGCATTTAATGAAAAAATATACATTTTCTCATTTTATCGGATCTTCAACAACAATAATATCTACCATACTACTGTGAATTCGCGATCATTAATTTTTAATTTCTCGGAACCGAATTTTTTTTTTTTGCATCGAACAGTCCCACTTTATCCGCAAAAATCCGGTTAAAGCACATACAGTATCAGCTCCTTTTTGGTGAAAATTGAGTGCCATATTTGTATTTTAATCTACCGGAGGTTATATTTATCTAGGTTTGAAAAAAGGTATGTAAAAAAGTGAAGCCTTTCTAAAATATAACCTCACAAGGCAAGACGCGGTAATGAAAACTAACGTTCCATTATGGTCTCTCTATTTCTAATAATGTTCTATATAATATAATTATTAAAATAAATGTTTTAAATACACTAACTTCGTTTTTTATTAATTATTTTAGAAAAAATACCCAAATTTCACAAATATTATTATCAACAGGAAATTACTCGGGATCCGGTCCGGGATTTACCTGGCAGTCAGATCGGGCTACCACGTTCGGCACCGATCGGGCCGTGTGTTACATCACGGGTCTGGCCCAGGTCGGTTTCCCGATCCGATCCGGATTTGGCCAAATCCGATCCCGATTGAGGCCACTACAAAATTTCTGCATGGGATATTTATGTGGAAAAAGATATGTTTCTTATTATTTATGAATATTCCAGAACTTTATATTTGACACTTCATTTTCCAACAATAGATAACCAACAGTAGTTAATCGTCGAATTTCGCTAGCATGATTGGCTGCACTGAACTCCAATGTATCATCACTATCATGGTGTTCATGGCTCATAAGCGGGTAAAAGAGGTTAACAATATTTAAAAAATTAGTAATAAAGTAAATAAATGTTGAATAAAAACATGTGAGTGATCTCTTAGGAAAGTGATTTTGTTTAATTGTAGTGCTTCTTCCGAAAAGTCCAACGACGATGATTTTAGCCTTGGCTTTGTATCGTTGCATTTGCCTTTTTCTAAATAAAATAAACCATAAAGTCTGCACTAAGCTTTCACCAATATATATGTTATTATTAAATTATGCTATGACTTACCAAACTGCGGTTCACATAAACCCTGGGATCAATTACAAAGTCAAATTACTCACATTTATTGATCTAAAACACCCAAGGACTTCAGCCCACCCTTACGCAAACTCCTCGGCTGAGTCTAATTTTTGATTCGACTCTCGATCAGCGCTATTTCAGATGGATTTTATTTCAAATCCAAAGGAACAGTTTCAATTTTTGAAAATCTTACTTGCAACGTGATTTAAGTCGCTTTTAATTTCTCTTAAATTAAACTCAATTTTGAAAAATCCCATGTTCGAAGCGTGTAAGGACCGTGTTTCTGGGCGATGAGAAAGAATTTTTTGTTTTAACGCAATTATGTGTTTTCTCTTGATTAGTTTGCTGTTGTAAATCAACCCCAGAAACAGAACCCCTGTTAGACTGATTTAAGTTTGTCTATATCTTTAGTATTATAGTAAATTACTATGTCACCGGCGTACATTAACATCTTACAATTAGGGCCAATATGGTTTAGTACTTTCCTTAGGTAGAAATTGAACGTTATAGGAGCTAACACTGATCCCTGAGAGACTCCTATGTACGTGTTTCTAATTTCAGGAAAATGTTGACATAAGTATAAGTGGAGAGTATATCTTCGATTCTTAAAAGCTTCTTTTTCTCTTCTGAAAACTTTTTTGCATTTGCTAACTGATTATAGACACGTGGTTTCATTTTCATTGGAAGGGTGTCTTTTATACAAGGGATGCTACATATTTGCTACGTAAAGTGTTGTTCTTTTGTTTATATCGTTTTGTCTTTTTTTAATTAAAGCAAGGGGCCATTCATTTTGAAATCAGGAGAATCTTGATAAGAGATTTCAATTGATTTCAAGAATAATATCTAAGGTTGACCAGATTCCGCTTTTGCTTTGTGATTTCAATTCTTCGACGCTTAACGACTACTGACTCCCTTTGATTCTCACTGACTCCCGCTGACTCCCTGCTGAATGCAACAGATTCCTCTTTTGCATCATGTTGATTCTCAGATTTCATGAAATGTCAAAATCGAGGTTGAAATCAAAAACCACCGAAAGCTGACGTACACAACACAGGCCAATGCGCAACATTTCTGCGCATGGAAATATTTTCACAACCGAATCTTCTGTTCGAATCTCGATTCCCTTTGACTCCACTTGATTCCGCACTGACTTCCTCGGACTCCCTTCTTAAATTCTCTGATTCGCTTTTTAAATTCACAGATTCGCTTCTTCAAATCACAGATTCCCGATATAAAGTGAGTTAACTAGACGATTTCACATTTTAGGACTTCACATTTTTTGTTCTTTATTACTCCGGATTCCTCCTTGACTTCAAACGTTAAAAGTGACTGATTCGAAAGTAAATGCCCCTCGACTCAACGACAACTTTATTCTAGTATTTATTTAAACAAAAGAAAAGCGCGTTATGTAATATATGTACGATCCTGAAGGGATATTTATACCTCCTTATAGGTCTAATGCTGCTGAAGAGGCTTCATTCATCCAACGGGCAGGTGGAGAGCTAAATTTATGTCTGCCACTAGCCCATTTTGCTTTAGTTAAATGTAGGTTGTCCAAAACAGATTTAATTTGATTATCAAAATCATTTAACGGTGATATATTTGTGTGGGTGTTGTTGGAAAGTTGTTCATTAAGTTTGTTTGTGAATTCTGACCAGTAAACGTTGGCAATATTTAGTCTGGGCAGTGGCGGATTTAACAGGTGGGCAAAAGCGCGCTTGCCCACTGCCCCCCCCCACCCCACCCGAAGAAAGGCTTTCAATCAGTTATTTAAAACGTCTACGATTTTCTCAAAGTTTGTCGAATATTTCTGACTTATCAAAAACGTTCTAAAGGGGCCCCCGGGTGCCCCTGCGCATCTAAATTCAGTTGACAGTCAACTTTCCATGGAACTCCTGACACCTGACACAACATAATTTTCTAGGGGCCCCCCCCCCCCCCTGAAGAAATTTTGCCCACTGGGCCTTTTTCCTTCAATCCGCCACTAAGTCTGGGCCTACCTTCTTGTCTTTTCGGTGCCTGAAGATTTAGGTCTATATAGGTAGGAAAGTGATCACTTCTGTTTGAGTCACATGAGACACTCCAGTGACATGAGTTGCCTAATTAAGATGAGATTAAAGTCTGGAATGCTAGGTGGACGATGGGTGTTTGGGTTAAGAGACTTTGACATTGTGGGAGAGCCATTGTTGAGCAAAATTAATGATGAGTTATTAATTCTGTCAACTAATTCATTACCACCATTTGATCGAGTTACCTATGACTATCCCATAATAAGATATGGGTGTTAAAATCTCCTCCAATTATTGTTTTTTTCTGAGTTGTGAGATTTAGGCTGGGCATTCCATGTTATACGTGAGACTAGGATATCAGAATGCCTATAAATTGAGAAGCGATTGTATTTTTGGTTGCTATTGCTTGTGACTTCAACACCTACGATTTCTATGTCAGGGTTATAAAGTTGGGATGTTAGTAAGTATTTGAACTGTAAGCCTTCTTTGACTAATATGGCTATAATGTGGCAACAAGGGCCTTTTCTTATAATATCAAATCTATTAATCTTTATTTCGTCTTCTCCGATTTATCGTTGCCTTTGTGATAGTATTATATCGAGTTGCGCTAGAATGAATTGAATTTCCGTATATTTTTTCCATAAACTTTTACAATTCCACTGTACTATAACTAATTTCCCAGGTTGTGTGTTGTTGATTGTTTGAGAGTTGGAGACATTTTGAGTGGTTAATAAATTATTAAGAAGATTATATGGAACTGTATAGACAGAAAGTGTGGCCCGGGACAAGCATACAGCAGGAAGGCCTCCCCAGGACAAGGCTCCCCATGGCCCGTCCGCCCTCCCCCAAGAACATCGACTCCCGCAGAAACTATTCGTCGTCGGTCATATTTTCCCACTCGTTTGAGGCTTATATGGACATCCCTACCTAGTAAATAAAGAACCACCAAGTGCAAGTACTCCCAGTGATTTCATGTCACCTTGCGCATCACTTCCCAAAGCATAGATCGGCTTCAGGCTATATTGAGCAAGCCTCCCTATAGGGCATCAATTCCCGCAGTGAAAAATGATAAGTAGCAGCATGAAAAAATCGGGCAGGTCTTCATACAGGGTGGCAGATACGGACATCACTCCTTAAAGTGAAATACGATTAGTAGCCGCCTGGCAAAATTAAGCAGGTCTTCCCACAAGGTGGAAGATTCGGGCATGCCTTCCTACAATAAAAAACGATAATTAGCAGCGTGGAAAAATTTAGCAGGCCTTCCCACAGGGTGACCATTTTTGGCTCCACACAATAAAAAACGACAAGAAGCAGCCTGGCAACATTAAGCAGGTATTCCCACAGGGGGGCCATTTTCAGCATCACTCCTCACAGTGAAAAAACGATCAGTAGCAGCTTGGCAAAATCGGGGAAGTCTTCCCACAAGGTGGCAAATTCGGGCATCACTCCCAACAGTCAAAAACGATAATTAGTAGCCTAGAAAAACTGAGCAGGTCTTCCCACAGGGTGGCAGATTCAGGCATAAGTAGCAGCCTGCCTAAATTTGGGCAAGTCTTCCCACAGGGTGGCCATTTTGGGCATCACTCTCTACAGTAAAAAACAATTATTATCAGCCAGGAAAAACTGGGCAGGTCTTCCCGCAGGGTAGCAATTTTAGGCATCACTCTCCACAGTAAAATGATAAGTAGCAGCCGCGCAACATCAAGCAGGTATTCCCACAGGGTGGCCATTTTGATCATCACTTCTGACAGTGAAAAACGACAGTAGCAACCTGGCAAAATCGGGCAGGTCTTCTCACATGTTGGTAAATTCGGGCACCACTTTCCACAGTGAAAAACGATCATTATCAGCCAGTTTTGTAAGGCTGCTTGTTAGGTTTTGTATTCAAATGAGCAACACAGGCCTGATGAATGGGTGAATGAAATGAAAATTAAAAATGAATGAAATCAACCTATCGAATATCGATTATTATATTCTCTCTATACGAAGTTCACAACTAAGATGTCATTGCATGTTTATGAGGACGTATACTTTCCACGATATTATTATAGCTTTTGACGAAACTGCTTTGTAACCCTTAATAAATCGTGTTATATCCAAAAATCCGTAGAAACAAAGCAACTTCAAGTTGAATGGAATGTTGGCCAATATTGGGAAGACACGTATTTCATTATTATAAATTTTTAAACGCGTTTACATGTTTGACAATTCTTACCTATTCATGTAACTAACCTGTAATCGGAAATGAAAATTCCAAACAGAATTTTTGTATATTATGAAAGTAAGTACCTAATTGACCTTTACCTAACTTTTCCCAGAGATCCTCTAGGGAAAGTTAAGACACTCCTCTTCCAATGTTCGCCGCTGTACTGCTGGAACTTTGATATTTTCATGGGGCGCGAAAAGTTTAAACAGTGTTATTTTTTATCAATGCTTTTTTATTCAATTTTTGAAGTACCTCGTGTCCCAACGATCCCTTGAGGATCTCTAACTCTTCCTTGATTCCGAATAGAAAAACATTTGTACTCGCAAACTTAATTTTGATAGTCAAATTGATGATATTCCGAACATACAGAAACAATATCATTATTTAAATTTGAAAAAATGTATTTGTCACTTTTGGTTCACTTACTTCAAAAACTAGAAAATTGGGGGTTTAAAAAGTTTATATTCTAAGCATAGAAATATAAAAATTAAAAAAACTATATTTTTTATTCTAAAGAGAACTGTATTGCTTCAGTATACAAAATTTTTATAATTCTTTGTAACAAATGCTTCACTCAATCAAAATGATAATTCACCTTAAGTGCCAGATCTAAACAAACCTGCATATAATTAACAGTGCAAATAATTATATACGAGTCCTGTGCGACTCATCTACGTAACATTTGCTCAGTTTACAAAAAAATGCAGCTGCTACTCTGCAATTCAATTATCTAATCAATCAGATGTACTGATATGAGTTCCAACCCCTGTTTTATTAGTTAATATTGTCAGAAAAAAAATTGCACAATGCCTTTTTGACAATTTTATCTTAAATTATAATTTCGTAACTTAAATTTCGAATTAGCAATTTCGTATCTACTTCATTTGAAAGGGTCTAGCCGGATAAGATAGTCAAATCTGCCTTGTAGGGAACCTCTATAACTAAATACATCCTCATATTCGGCATATATAGAAACCCCTTTTCCTAGATTTTCAGACCCCTAGATCCCCATGGGGCAACATGGGACACCATTGAGTGCTGGCGAGTTTTTTTGCAATATCTCGGTCAATTTTTGAGCTAGGAAAAATAAAAAAAAGCAAATTCTAGGGTTTTTCAAGCGCTATAAACCTACGAAGCCGAAAAAAATTTTGGCGCGAAATTCAAGTTTTTACAGCCGTTTGAAAACTTCAAGAATTTTTATATCGGAAACAAAGACCGACTCCTCGCTAAAAAAAAATTCTGTTATGTATTTTTGGCTCAAAAATTCCTGTGATTTTTTTCAGATTTTTAAAAGTGGTGGAACGACCTCAAAAAAAAATAAAAACCGCGTTTTTTGCCTTTAGCTCATTCTACATAATTCCTACGATGAAAACAATCACACCATCGTATTCTACGTAAAAAAATACAACGAAAACGTGTATTAATTTTTTGAAAATAATTTTTGGCAGCCCTTCAAAAATTCAGCAAATAAAAACGATGAGCCCGGCTCAAATGCAGTGCAGACATTCCAGATTTTTACATCTTCCAATTGCAAGGGAAACCCAACGTAGAATACAATGGCGCAATCCGTTTCATCATAAAAATTATCCAGAAAGCGTCAGAAGCGAAAAACTACAGGAAGAATGTATTTCTTTTGCTGAATTAATTTCAATAGACCTTCACAAATTGAGCAAGTAAGATCATTCGTCCCGACCCACAGTGACAATAAATAAAACGATAAGCCTTCCGCTCAGTCACCTGGCCCTCAGGGGTGTATGGCTATTTGGGAGGGCTCTGTAACACAGTTCATACATATAGATTTCCTAATTGCAAAAAGACGTTAAAAATCATCAGTCATTAAGATCTACCAAAATTTATTTCCAAGAAAATAATACACGTTTTTGATGTATTTTTGTACGTGTAAATACGATGGCGTGGTTGGTTTCATCGTAGGAATTATGTAGAAAGAGCTAGAGGCGAAAGACCACTCAAAATCACCGTTTTTCGTCTCTAGTTCCTTCTAAATAGATCCTACGATAAAACCGATTGCGCCATTATACTCTACGCAAAAAAAGACATCGAAAACGCGTGCTCGGCAAAGGAAATACATAATTCCTGATATATTTTTTCTAGCAGAATTCGATGGCGCAATCGGGTTCATCTTAATATTTTTCTATAAAGCGTTAAGTGTCCAAAAACCGAACTTTTCTGTAGTTTTTCGCTTCTGACGCTTTCTGGATAATTTTTATGATGAAACTGATTGCGCTGATTGTATTCTGATTACTGATTGTATTCTACATTGGGTTTCCCTTGCAATTGGAAGAAGTAAAAACCTGGAATGTCTGCACTACATGTGAGCCGGGCTCATCGTTTTTATTTGCTGAATTTTTGAAGGGCTGCCAAAAATTATTTTCAAAAAATTAATACACGTTGTCGTTGTATTTTTTTACGTAGAATACGATGATGTGATTGTTTTCATCGTAGGAATTATGTAGAAAGCGCTAGAGGCAAAAAACGCGGTTTTTAGTGGTTTTTATTTATTTTTTTTTTTTTTGAGGTCGTTCCACCACTTTTAAAAATCTGAAAAAAATCACAGGAATTTTTGAGCCAAAAATACATAACAGAATTTTTTTTAGCGAGGAGTCGGTCTTTGTTTCCGATATAAAAATTCTTGAAGTTTTCAAACGGCTGTAAAAACTTGAATTTCGCGCCAAAATTTTGTTCGGCTTCATAGGTTTATAGCGCTTGAAAAACCCTAGAATTTGCTTTTTTTTTTATTTTTCCTAGCTCAAAAATTGACCGAGATATTGCAAAAAAACTCGCCAGCACTCAATGGTGTCCCATGTTGCCCCATGGGGATCTAGGGGTCTGAAAATCTAGGAAAAGGGGTTTCTATACATGCCAAATATGAGGATGTATTTAGTTATAGAGGTCCCCTACAAGGCAGATTTGACTATCTGATCCGGCTAGACCCTTTTACATTATTTTATCACATAAACTAGTTCCGTGGGTATTTAGGAATGCCCGTTTCTCCTGGGTACATCAAAATCGTGGGGGCTACTCCTTGCATGAATTTGACCCATTGTAATAAAGTTATAGGCGTAATAGGGCTGCCAGATTCATGTGCTTTAACTGGTTTGCCATTGCGAAATATTGGATATATAGAAGAACCCTGTGTTGTTCCAACTAAATATCCATCTTTTATTATTTCAACACCAGGATGAATTTGAAGATCTCGAGGCCATTTAGGACGAGGTGTAACAACTAAAACAGGAACATGAGCAGGAACAGTAGGAGCAGAAGCCAAAGCACGAGCACGAGAACGAAGATCATTGTCTCGACCCTGATAACTCAATTCTATAACAAAAAAATGAAAAACTAATTTCAAATATCAATTTTTCCAATTTTTTACTGTCGTGCAGGCCTGAGATTGTCAAAAATAAGTAGGTAGGCCCTGAGTTACTGACCGGGCGGAGGGGACTTTTAAAAAGATCATAAGTGTGAAAACCATTTTATTTTCTTATTAATTATTATAAAGGAACGAAAGCTGCTTTAATGCAAAATTGCAAACTGCCCTGAGAGCTCGGCTATAAATTAACGTACGTTACCAATATTTTGGGCTATTTTTGAACTATAAGCGTTGGTAATGTATCATGACATAATTAAAAATATTAAAATATCAAACTTCACAGCCTAAGATGCATGAAAAGAAGAGAAATAGGATGATTTTTCCACAAAAATAGGGGAGTAAATTCATTTAAATAAAATTAACGTAAATACCATCTTGCATTCCATATGAATCGCTTCCAAATCTCAAGATTTCAAGTCGAAATATATTGCATTTTTAACAAAATAGTTGAATTCTCAACCAACAAAATATTTATTTTGTTCCAGAAGAAAATAATTTTCAACCCAGAGAGACGAATTTTCAACCAAACAAAAATTAATTTTCAATTAAACAGTCACAGAAAAAACAGAAGCGAATTTTCGTTGCGGGTAATTTTCAAGTACATAAAGTTAAATTTTTTCGCATCAAAACAAAACAAGATTTAATAAAGTTGACATGGTAACTGTTTCCCGTGTGGTGAGTAAATCTTAACACTTGAAGTTAATTTTTGTTGCAGGTAAATATTACTTTAAATTTTGAAATCGCTGGAAAGATTACAATATGTTTTCTCTATAGTTAGATTAAAAACCAAATAGTTGAATTTTCAAGCCAAAGAGACCAACTTTTAACAAAATAGTTGAACTTTCAACCAAATACTTGAATTTTCAACTGAAAAAGATAAGTTTTCAACCAAAAATGGACCAGTTACATTTTCAGTTGAAAAAATACTTCCTAATCAAACAAATTAATTCTCAATCAGTTGAATTAAAAAAAGACAAATTTATAACATTATTGTGTTATAAATAATATATAATAATAAGAAAAAATATTTGAAATTAAATAAAAAAACTGTTGATTCAAACAAAAATAGACGAATTTATACCAAAATAGTTGAATCCTCAACCAAAACAGATTACTTTTCAATCAAACAGTTAAATTTTCATACAAAAATGAAATGGTTACATTTTTTGTCAACAAAATTAATTCTCAAACAAGAAACACTACATTTTCAACATAATAGTTCAATTTTCAACCAAATAGTAAAATTTTTAACCATTCGAGATAGATTCCGAACCAAAATAATGATAGCAGATTTTCCAACCAAAACAAATTAACTCTTACCCAAAATTAGTTGGATTTTCTCATTGTTTTCCATTAATTCAGTTTGCATTCAAGCAAAAAAAAACGGGCAAAAGGCAAAGTTTCTCAAAAACAGGTAGAAATCTTTTCAAATAAAATTTATTTTATCCCCTAAAGTTCTCTAGAAATCCCTTGAAATCGAGCTTCAAATGTATGAAAGTTCTACATAATTCTTTGAAATCCTTCGAAATTTTCTCTATATTTTGAGATTCTTGGAAATATTTTTAAATAGTTTAAAATCTTTTAAGGTCTTTTGAAATAATTTAGGACCTATGAAATCCCTAAAATCTTGATAAAGTCGCCCTTATTTTATTCAGAATACTCCCTTGGAAATAAAAAATACCCTCTACAGGAGGTTAAAAATTAATAATGCGCTGTTTTCATAAACCTTATATATTTTATACCTTGATCTACCCCTTTAGAACGATATGTTGCTTCTTTCACAGTTAGTCACATAATTCCTTTTAGGAAAAGTCGTCCAATTATTTCAGAAATATTGCATAAGTATTCAATGTTTTCTTTAATCATTTAAAGACAGTTTGAGGTTCGCTTCTGGGCCTTTGAATCACATATAATAAGAAATTGTAAACTACCATCTTTTCATGTAAAGTGAGTAAGGGTCTTACGAGGATTTCAGAAAATGAGTCTATGACTTATCAAAAAGTAATGTCACCTGATACAAACTAGAGTACTATTATGTTGCTTTTTTATATTAAGACGCAACTCTTAAGATATGAAGGTTTTTAAATAAATATACAAGAAATTATCAAATTAAGAATTAATCATATGTATTGACAAATACACCTAAGAAACACATTTTCATACTTTCTCAATTTTTCGAGAAGATTCTGTTGAATTCTGTTAAATCTCAGTTGCGATGCAGATTTATTCATATTTTAAAGATGAGTTTTTCTTTTATAACAAATTATATTAATTTTGCTGATGTAAAATTTTTAAAACTAAAAAACTTCAAATAAGGTAAACGTCCCAGTAATCGTGACCTTAGTCCCAGTAATCGTGATGCCAATTTTCTTGCTTTTTATTTCATCTGAATGAATGTAATTTCTATTTGCCATTATAAAATGCTAAAAATAAGTGAGTTTTATCATTAAATGTTACTTTTAACACATTTTTGTAACAATATATTCAAACTATAACCAAGTTTCACGATTACTGGGACCGTCACGATTACTGGGACATTTACCTTAATGCTGAAATTTCTTGATAACAATTTAGACTATTGTGCCTCATGCTATCGGGTGTGTGGGTGGGGGTAATCTTCAAAGATACTTTAAAGCGGTTGAAAACTCGAAAATGAAACTGATGACGTTTCTCTTGTCGCGTTAAATTCAAAGATTTCCAAATGCTTTTTAAATTATCCCTTGAACTTATAAAATTGCAGTTCAATTATTATGACTACTTTGATATTTCAAGCAGGAGAAAATTCAACATGCATATTTATATATAACTATTTATCGAATTTGAAAAACTTTATTCTAGAAAATTGAGTTGCTTCATGAAATTTCAAGAATTTTCAAATATTCCAAGGTTTTTCCTCTCTCAATTGAGATATTCGAAGGAATTTTCAATTGATTTTATTGGTTTGAAAGAAATTTCAAATCTTATTTTTTCTTGAAAATGCTAACATGTTAGGGCCTTTTTGACAGATTCCAGCGAATAATTCAATGGCGGGGGGGGGGGGGGCCGAATCGAAAAAAAAATTCCGAATAAAACTTACGTATTTCATAAAGGAGTATCTGAATCTATAATAAAAAATTGGGGTTCCGATTTGAAATTACAAAGTTTTTATCACGGATATTTTTTATATAGGATGCGTATTTTTTGAGATATTTCGATGTCTCAAGTTAAAAAACTCACCCAGCATATTATATTGTAATATATATAATTAAAAACAAAGTTAAACAACCACCGCAGGGTACCACTAAGAGCAACTGCCATCTTGAAAAAATGTCAATGGCCCCCAGTAGAACCGCGGTAAAATACACCTATGGCCACGTCTCACATCCGTGAGATGGGTGGTCACAGGGCACGACGAAATCACAACGACAGGCCGGCGAAACCCTCGTGTGTCTTGAGGACACGAAGCGACCCAAGGATGACAGCTTTCTGCATCCATCTCGCAAGAGCCTTGGCATATTTTTGGCACGCGGGTATGGCTTTAAGGTTACGAACCAGCGATAATTTCACACCTCCGAGAGCACCTATCACAAGAACAATCACTCGTACCGAATATTTTGGGTACAGTCGAAGCAGCTCTCTTTTAAGGTCTTGATATCTCTCCTCTTTTTCTTTCTCCTTTGCAGTGATGTTGTATTCGGATGGAGCCGAGAATTCGATCACGAATATAGTTCGTTTCTCGAAGTCTTGGAGAACAATGTCAGGCCTCGAGTGCGCAACGGAGACTGCTGCCCGAAAATCGTAGTTCCAGAAAATCTGGCACTTCTCGTTTCGGACAATTGACTCTATATCCCCTGGAGCGTTCGGCAGGGCAGGGTCGCGACCAACACCGTAAGAGCGACAAAGGTGGTAATAAAGTACTCTTAGGGCCGCATTATGTCTATAGATATACGTTGTTCCTGCGTGGGTCGGACACCCCGATAGTATATGTTCTAGGTACTCAGCGTGTGCATGACACGCTCTGCACCTATCACTGGGAACTTCTTGACATAAAATGCGGGCGCGGTATGCTAAGGTGGAGATTACACCGTCCTGGCATGCGAAAATAAAGCCCTCTGTACCTGAATTGAGCCCTGATGATTTGAGGAAAGCAAAAGTTTGCTCCTTCGACAAGGACTGTTTTTCTACATTTCTGTGAAAGTTTCCGTGCATTTGCTTGTCGAGTAGCTCTTGGTGAAATTTTCCAACCTCTGCTTTCTTTACTTCGGCTTTTAGACGTGAAGCATCTAGATGGAGTAATGCACTTTCCTCACTTCTGATGTTAAAATTCAGGCCAAGGGCCTCGGCAGCTTGCTCCGCGGCTTTGTAAAGGAACGCCCCTTCGCCAATCATCTCGTGGTTTCTGACCATCTTTAGGAGAGGATCTCTGCCATTCGCAACGATGTAAGCTGTACTCAAAACAATTCGGTTATGAAGACACTGGAGATTCAGAAGTCCGCGTCCGCCTTGCTGGCGTGAAATGTATAATCGCGGAACTGACGAATTGATATGCAAGCTTTTATGCATATGCATGATCTTACGCGTGGTGACATCAAGGGCCTTAAGCTCGTTCTTCGTCCATTGAACCACCCCAAACGAGTAGAGTAGAACCGGGACGGCAAGCATGTTAGTCGCAGATACCTTGTTCAACGCCGACAGATTGGAAGACCAAATCTGTCGAAGAAGATGCTTGTATCTGCTTCGGAGAGACTCCTTCACTGATGTTACGTCCTGAATGCGGCTTTGAGGCACGCCCAGGTATGTATAGGTCTCTCCAGTGTTAAGATGTCTAATAACACTTATATCCACAAGCTCAGGGTCCTTGGGAACGCCAGTAATCTTTCCTTTCTTCAAATGAATTTTGGCACACTTGTCCAAACCAAAGTCCATCCCAATCTCTCCTGTGTAGTTCTTGACGATATTTAAAGCAGTTTGAAGTCTGCTTTTACCAGCGGCATAGATCTTCAGGTCATCCATATAGAATACATGAGTGACCTTATGCTCACGCTGATTAGTGTCGCCACAGAGGTATCCAGGAGAATTTCGTAGTGCAAGAGATAGAGGCAAAAGTGTGATGCAAAAAAGCAAAGGGCTCATACTATCCCCTTGAAAGACGCCCCTCTGGAAGGTGACGTTGTTCGTCGTCAGACGATAATTCCTAGATGAGATGGTAAATCTAGTTTTCCAAAGAGGCATCAATCTCTCTATGCATCTCACTATGTGTGGATGTACCTTCAAGCTTTCCAACAGACAGATGATAAGTCTATGAGAGGTTGAATCAAAAGCTTTCCGGTAGTCAATCCAGGCCATTGACAGGACGCGCTGATGGACTGTAGCGTCTTTACAGACACACCTGTCAATCAGCAGGTTCTCTCGACAGCCTGCTACACCTTTTTTCGAGCCACGTTGTTCGTACATCTCTCGCCATACAGGCTCAATTCGTCGAACAATCCTGTTGTTTAGGATAGCTGTAAAAATCTTATACAGTGTGTTCAAACAAGTTATTGGCCTGTAATTCTCTGGTTTGGACAAGTCGCCTTTTTTCGGTAGGAGTATAGTGCGTCCTAACACTAGCCACTGCGGAATGGGCATCTCCGACTTTAAATATGAGGTGAATATGCGGGCCAAATGTTGGTGTGTAGAAGTAAACTTCTTCCACCAAAAGTTCTTGATACAATCTGGTCCAGCACCGGAAAAGTTCTTCGTGCCTCTAAGTGCTTTTTTCACCTCTTCGGCAGTGACTGATGGGCACTCCTCCTCAGATTTTATGAGGCTGTCGCAAAACTCCTTGAAGCGGATGATATTGTCAGTATCTTCCTTCAACTCTAGTGTTTTCGGGATCTTGTACACCTCTCTCCAAAAAGTCTCTACCTCCTTGGGCTTGGGAGGATTTTTTACAAAAACAGGGGGATCACTGAAGAGGCGCGATGGGTCAGCGAGAAACTGTTGATTCTCTCTGATCCATCTCTCCCTCTTCTGTATCCTCCTCCTTGCGTCAGATAACAGCCTTATTTTGTCAACAATATGTTGCTTGATTGTCAGCAGCTTTGACTTGTTTAGTGTGTGATTCAAGGTCCTTAGTTCTTGGGCGAACTTTCGAACCCTTTCCGTGAACGGTCTACCAGATGTTATGTAGTCAATCACACATTGAACACGGGACGCATTCTGTCTTGCCCATCCAATTTTCTTGTTCAGTTGATGCAAGCGTCTTCTTGTCTTTTGATCCATCGTCGGTTTGAGCCTTCGATTTGAATCAGCCAAAGCTCTCGCAGCACCATAAACTGAGCAATTGATGGTCCAGAGGTCGGACTCTTGCGAGATATCTCCACAAAGGGAGGCATCCATTTCAGCCAGATCTTGGGGCTTAAGAGGAACTTGCATGTTGATGTTCCTCCTTGTACTGAAATTGCCATCATCTTCAAGAAGGTGCCTACTTTCTGCGGTTGGTCTTAATGTCGTTTCATCTTCGTCTGCAGCTTGTTCAAGCAGCGGTTGAGGAAGCGCTCCGCGTACATATCCATTTTTGCGGAGGTAGTCGGCTTGATTTCGCAAAGACTGATGCGAAACGTGTTGAAGCTCTGGGTGTTTCTGGCACCACAGAGTATGCATACGCGCCATAAAGCCTCCACGAACAGGGATAATACTGGCATCGTAGCAGTCTAACACATCATTCTTAAGTTGATCCGTCCACTCAATGTGGGCGTTTCGCCGGTTCGTCGTTGTGTTTCCATCTAAATTATTTTCAGCACCCCGAACTCTAGGATGATCGGCATTGTTTGCCGATCCATTGTCGGGTGCTCTGCGCGTTCGATCGTTTTGAACCGCATCTACAACATTTTGGTGGTTTTTTGGTTTCATTGTTGTTCCCACGAGCAGCTAGGGAAAGGGTTCGTCCATCCTTGTAGAGCCCCGCGTGCAAGGATAAGGCTATTACTCTGAGACATCGCCCGATATCCCAGGGTCACCGTTAAAGACACCTCACCCAGGTGCCATGCAGCTTTCGGCACGGTTCGCACACCTTCGCTTAGGGGTTATTCCTTCGGGACCATCCCTGAACAATTGTCCGCGACTGCTTATTAATTATTGTACCCATATTCAGCAGAAACCCTTGGTACGGGGACCCTCTATCCGCAACCCGAGGACGCGTTCGGTGGCTTTGTCATAAGCCCTTCGGTTCTATTCCAAGGGAATCGAAACCGAAACCGAATAAAACCGAATAAAAATGCTAACATGTTAGGGCCTTTTTGACAGATTCCAGCGAATAATTCAATGGCGGGGGGGGGGGGCCCGAATCGAAAAAAAAATTCCGAATAAAACTTACGTATTTCATAAAG
>CAKNXH010001843.1:187977-216467 GCA_932178445.1 Andricus quercusramuli | reverse complement strand
TCGGATTTTGGACTTCTATTTAATACATTATTGTGGTTTCTTCTTTCAAATTTTCTCGGTAGGAAAATAAAATTCATTAAAATAAATATACTTAAATATTTTAATACTTTTATAACGTTGTATCATTAACCTAGATACTTAAAAATAATTAGTATGTATAATGATTTTAATTTAAAAATATATAATAATTTTAAAAAGCTTCATAGCTAACTGTTTCGGGAACAGAAATGATTGCACATTTCTAAATTTATTGTATTGTTTTGCTAAAACTATGTTGAATACCTGATTATTATAATTTATGCTTTAAATAAATATTTCTTCATTTTCAGAGATATTAAATGTCGAGTTTGGACGCTTAACAGCAGGATTTTCATATTTTTTAGAGTTGCCATAATTTTGCAAGACAATGTTGTTAACCTCGTGGTCTAATTAGTAATTCATAATACATTCTACAGTCAAACCACGTTCATTCATCAGGTGCTTTCAATTAAAGGGTCACATTTATTGACTTGACCATCTCATTGATTTTTTACCTTTAGATTACAGCTCTTCCCCATGTTCCTTCATACGTGAAAGCCGGAAAGCCGAAAATCTGTATTCATTCCCCTTTGGCATCAATTAACTTGGTAGTAATCAACTTCGTAAACAGAGGAGAATAATACTCTTAAAATACTGTCTATCGCATGTTCTATAAATATAGTCATCCAGACGACTTGGCAGGAGGATGGTTCGCTTCATGGGGTATGGGGTTGATGACCAGGGTTGTAAATGGGTGCGGCTTTATCCTGATAATAGAGCCAAGGGTCTTAACAAACTGACTGGCCACTCCACTCCTTCACAAACTGACTATAGCTATACATATACCAAACTGAAAATAAATCTATCAATGATAACATGCAATTTAACACTGATTAATAGCGATCCAAAAATATTACAGAGAGAAAGAGAAGAGGTGCACTCAGAAAAATCAAATTTAGAATCATTTCTCTAATTAAAACATTTGAATCAATAAGATTCTTGAATCATGATCATGATCAATGTCGATTAGGGGTGGTCGAACAAATTTTTTATAGGAGTCCAAGATACCTCGGGAAGAAGTTGTGCACTTGTACCCTCAACACCCATCTACAGTTTTATGGAAATTCAAAAATATCTTTCGGTTCCCCGGGATCGTATATAAGCTCCTGCACAAAAATTTCAACTTAATTTGAGGTGAACTTACTGATTCTTGATGGCGAGCAAATATTTGAAGCTAAAAAAATAGATTAATTTGTTTCTTATCAAAATCATTTCCATTTTTTCAAAAAAATGGTGTTTCATGAATTGTGAAAATATCATCAAAACATCATTTGATAATAATATATAATATTACATATTATACATAATATATAATATTTATAATAATAAGGGCCCAACCCACATTCTCACGATTTTACAAGAGAGACAAAAAAAGGTAGCTTACAAACAAAAATGCAAAAATGACATTATAAAAAAATCCTTCCGTCAGGGTGTGTATTAGAACTATTCTGATTTTTTGAGCGAATAATCTCATTTTAAAAAATTTGTGGATCATACCTTTACGTGAGGGAATAATTACATCAAAAATTAGGTTGGAATTTTTATGCTGGAGCAGGGGTTATAAACGACCCAGGGGGAACCCAATGATATTTTTTTATTTCCATAAAACTTGAGGTCGATGATGACTGATGAGTGTCCACAAAATTTGTTGCCCCCAGCCGTTTGGATTTACTAAAAAAATTGTTTAAGAACACCCCAAATGTTGATGCAGGCTAGGAGTTGTTGCACCAAGGGGCCATCCATATACCACGTGGACAATGTAGGGGGAAGAGGGATATGCCAAAATTCCACGCTTGTCCACGAGGGGGGCCGCCGGGGGGTCGGGCTAGAATCCATGTGGACACACGCGAAAAACTAGAATATTTTCACGACTTTTTGTTTGGACTTCAAACCTTGTTTAAACGCACGTTGTCAAGTAAATCCGAATTTGCAGCCAATTCATCGCTCCTTTTAGTCTCCTTGCTTTTGAAGACCAATAATTTTTATTTCGCTCTAGAAACAAAAAACCGTAATTTTGATTTACTCATCATTGGTAGCCTATTTTGTCCTTAAAAATGCAATATAAAATTCCGTTCGGATTATGAATCTTACATTGAAACGGTTCAATTTGCATGAAACAAAAACTGTTAATCAACTAATTAAATATCTAGCCATCTACCTAGCTAGTTTCTTTCTAGCTTATTCCTAATAAAAATTATTCAAATAGAAGTTAAGAACAAAATGATACTTTTTTTCTAAAGCGAAGGGAAATCTCTAATGACTATTGTTATTATTAAATAAACAATTACATATTCAAGTATTTTACTATGTTTCCTCTATATTTCTCTTGTAAAATTTGTTGGATTAAACAAGGCGCCTATTTTACTCGATTTTATCTACTATTTTACAGATTTGAGAGGAAATAACCAGTGAACACTATGGTAGTGTGAAAAATTTTTTGTTCGACTTCGAAATTGACTCAGGGGAAAAAATTTCTAGCTTGACATCCGAAAAAAGAAAAAAAAATTGAAATCGGTTAATATCTTCTTTTTGCTTTCTGGATTAAAAAATTTTAACAAAAATGTCCTAATGTTTCTAAAATGATGGCAAATTTGGTGTCTGTATAATTTAATTTAATTTAATTATACAGTCAAATAATAATTCGGATAAATATAAAATATGAAAACTATAAATTCGTCGAATGAATATTAGGTTATGCGAGAATTCGGAAATATGACAGGTTTGTTAAATACAAATTCGGAAAAAAAGAAATTGTATTAAATTAAAATTAGGAGTAATAAATATAATGCGGAATAGAAATTCGAAAATATAAAAATTATGCCAAATGAGGATTCGGTATAATAGAAATTATCATAACTGATACATTAATCAGCGTGAGCATAAGGTCACTCATGTATTTTATATGGATGACCTTCGTGCCAAAATTCATTTGAAGAAAGGAAAGATTACTGGCGTTCCCAAGGACCCTGAGCTTGTGGATATAAGTGTTATTAGACATCTTAACACTGGAGAGACCTATACATACCTGGGTGTGCCTCGAAGCCGCATTCAGGACGTAACATCAGTGAAGGAGTCCCTCCGAAGCAGATACAAGCATCTTCTTCGACAGATTTGGTCTTCCAATCTGTCGGCGTTGAACAAGGTATCTGCGACTAACATGCTTGCCGTCCCGGTTCTACTCTACTCGTTTGGTGTGGTTCCATGGACGAAGAACGAGCTTAAGGCCCTTGATATCACCACACGTAAAATCATGCATATGCATAAAAGCTTGCTTATCACTTCGTCAGTTCCGCGATTATACATTTCACGCCGTCAAGGCGGACGCGGACTTCTAAATCTCCAGCGTCTTCATAACCGAATTGTTCTAAGTACAGCTTAGATCGTTGCGAATGGCAGAGATCCTCTCCTAAAGATGGTCAGAAACCACGAGATGATTGGCGAAGGAGCGTTCCTTTATAAAGCCGCAGAGCAAGCTGCCGAGACCCTTGGCCTGAATTTTAACATCAGAAGTGAGGAAAGTGCATTACTCCATCTAGATGCTTCACGTCTAAAAGCTGAAGTAAAGAAAGTAGAGGTTGGAAAATTTCAACAAGACCTACTCGACAAGCATATGCACGGAAACTTTCACAGAAATGTAGAAAAAGAGTCCTTGTCGAAGGAGCAAACTTTTGCTTTTCTCAAATCATCAGGGCTCAATTCAGGTACAGAGGGCTTTATTTTCGCATGCCAGGACGGTGTCATCTCCACCTTAGCATACCGTGACCGCATTTTATGTCGAGAAGTTCCCAGTGATAGGTGCAGAGCGTGTCATGCACTCGCTGAGTACCTAGAACACATACTATCGGGGTGTCCGACCCACGCAGGAACAACGTATATCTATAGACATAATGCGGCCCTACTTTATTACCACCGTTGTCGCTCTGACGGTGTTGGTCGCGACCCTGCCCTGCCGAACGCTCCAAGATATAGAGTCAATTGTTCGAAACGAGAAGTGCCAGATTTTCTGGAACAGCGATTTTCGGGCAGCAGTCTCTGTTGTGCACTCGAGGTCTGACATTGTTCTCCAAGACTTCGAGAAACAAACTATATTCGTCATCAAATTCTCGGCTCCGTCCGAATATAACATCACTGCAAAGGAAAAAGAAAAAGAGGAGAGGTATCAAGACCTTAAAACAGAGCTGCAACGACTGTACCCAAAATATTCGGTACGAGTAATTGTCCTTGTGATAGGTGCTCTCAAGGTGCGAAATTATCACTGGTTCGTAACCTTAAAGCCATACCCGCGTGCCAAAAATATGCCAAGGCACTTGCGAGACGGATGCAGAAAGCTGTCATCCTTGAGTCGCTTCGTGTCCTCAAGACACATGAGGTTTTAGCTGGCCTCTCGTTGTGATTTCGTCGTAACCTGTGATCACCCATCTCAAGGATGTGAGACGTGGCCATAGGTGTATTTTACTATATCGACAGGTCGGCGAAACTCTCGTATATCTTGAGAACACGGAACGACACAAGGATGTCAGCTTTCTGCATCCATCTCGCAAGTGCCTTAGCATATTTTTGGCATGCAGGTATGGCTATAAGGTGACGAACCAGTGATCGTTTCGTATCTCCGAGAGCACCGATCACAAGGACAATTACTTTAACCGAATATTTTGGGTACAGTCACTGCAGCTCTCTTCTGAGGTCTTGATATCCTTCTCCTTTTCTTTCTCCTAGGCAGTGATGTTGTAGTTGGCCGTATCCGAGAATTGGATCACGAATATAGTTTGATTCTCGAAGTCTTGGAGAACGATGTCAGGCCTCGAGTGTGCAGTGGGAGCACCAAAGATAAGGTGGTAATGGAGCACTCTCAGGGCCGCGTTATGTCTGCAGAGATACGTCGTTCCGGCGTCAGTGGGACACCCGGATAATATGTGTTCTAGGTACTCAGCGTGTGCATGACACGGTCTGTACCTATCGCTGGGAACTTCTTGATGTAAAATGCGGTCACGGTATACTAACGTGGAAATAATTCTGTCCTTGCATGTGAAAAGGAAACCCTCTGTAACTAAATTTAGTTCTGATGATCTAAGAAAAGCAGAAGTTTGCTCCTTCGACAAGGACGGATTTTCTACATTTCTGTGAAAGTTTCCGTGCATTTTCTTGTCTTGGCGGAATTTCTTAACCTCTGCTTTCTTTACTTCGGCTTTCAGAAGTAAGGATTCTAGATGGACTAACGCATTTCCCTCATTTCTGATGTTAAAATTAAGGCAAAGGGTCTCGGCCGTCTGCTCCGCGGCTTAGTGAAGGAACGCTCCTTTGCCAATCACCTTGTTTTTCCTGACTATTTTTAGGAGCGGATCTCTGCCATCTACAACGATGTAAGCTGTCTTCAGAACAATTCGGTTATAAAGACATTAGAGATTCAGAAGTCCGCATCCGCCTTGACGGCGTGAGATGTAAAATCGCAGAACATACGAACTTGATATATAAGGTCTTATGCACACGCATGATCTTACGCATGGCACTAGTCCAGTACTGCCCCGGTATGGAGTCCAAGTGTTGGCTGGAAGCCGACTTGGAAGTTCTATCGAACGTTGGTGCAGCACTGCCCCAGTACTGAGTCCAAGTGCTGGCTGGAAGCCGATTCAGGAGTTTTGCGCAGCGTTGGCACGGTAATTGTTCAGCACCGCCCGGGTATGGAGTCCAAGTCTTGGCAGAAGCCGACTTAGAAGTTTTGCCGAACATTGGTGCGGTACTGTTTCAGTACTGCCCTGCAGTACTGAGTCCAAGTGTTGGAATTTTGTTCATGTAAACGTTCAAAACTTCAGAACAGGTACATCGCGTCCTTATGGTTTTGAAGCTTGAAAATCTTGTGAGACGAATTCGGCTTTGTATTCCATAGATGATTAAAAAATTGATTGTTCTATAATAAGATCCGCGCGAAGGCGAAAATAAAACGCAGATCTGACAAATTGCTCCAAATTGTCAATTTCTATTGCTGTTTCAAACAATAAAAGAACTTTATATTTGTTACCTTTTGTTGCCTCTGCGAATAGAGGATTCGTAAAAAATATGAAGACATTAAACCACTGTTTGCCTGCCTGGTCGCAACGTCGACAGATTTGAAAACCAAACCTGTCAAAGAAGATGCTTGTATCTACTTCGGAGACACTCCTTTACTAATGTTACGTCTTGATTGGGGCTTTGACTCACGCCCAGGTATGTATAGGTCTGTTCAGTGTCAAGATGTCTAATAACACTTAAATCCATAAGCGCAGGGTCGTTGGGAACGCCAGTAATATTTCCTTTCATCAGATTAATGTTTGCACACTTGTCAAATCCAAAGTCCATACCAATCTCTTCTGCACGGAGAGGAGTTAACCGCGACCGTTACTGCCAAGTCCGCTGCCGTCGCGCAGAACTTGCGAGTGGGAGGGAGGCAGAAGCTGTTGCTGCGCTCGCATGAACCATTGCGGGCGAACCTCAACCGTTCTGGAGCGTGACCGTAATACGCATCGTAGCTATAGTTACTCCGCTCGCAGTGATAGGTACGGTTTACTCCGAAAGCATTACTGCGCGCACCGTTTTTTTCGATGTGGGTAAACCTGGAACTACCACTTTGCCCAGAAAACGTAAGACCTTTGCCATAATTAAGGGCTCATTAAAGGCTCATTTGATAGCCATAAGCCAGATTTTGGGCTCTGCCACTTACACGCTCAACTCACAAACTAACAAAAAATGACTCGAAAATATAATAAATTTCGACGTTTGTGACAGCGAGACAAAAACATTCGAGTACGCGCGACGACGATCAACTGATATCGTTAGACTTCAGACCGTCCAATCCCATTACGGTGGTAACCGCAACAGCTCGGGAATCTGGCAGTAACTGTTACTGCGACGGACGCAACAGATGCTGCAGAATCTTTTACGGTGGCGCGCAGTGACTGTCACGGTGTAGGAGTAATTTTTCCGTCATCAACCGTCACCGTCGCTGCTCAGCCACAACATGATTTTTCTGCAGAACTCTTTTGGTCGGCGCAGCAACGGTTACGGTGAAAAATGCACCCGCTCTGGTTTACTTCTCTCCGTGTGTGTACTCCTTTTCGATATTTAAAGCAAATTGAAGTTTGCTTGCACCAGAAACATGGATCTTCAGACCATCCATATAAAATACATGAGAGACCTTATGGTCGCGATGGTTAATGTCGCCGCGGAGGTATCTAGGAGAATTGCATAGTGTGAGAAATAGAGCAGAAGTGTGATGCAAAAGAGCAGAGTGCTCATGGTATCGCCCTGAAAGGCGCCCCTCTAGAAGGCGACTTGGTTCGTTGTCACACGATAATTTTCCGATGAGATAGTAAATCTTGTTTTCCAAAGGGCATCAATCTCTCTATGCATCTCACTATATGTAGATGAACCTTCAAGCTTTCTAACAGACAGATGATAAGTATGAGAGGTCGAATCGAAATTAGCAAGTTCTCTCGGCAGCCTGCTTCACCTTTTTTCGACCCACGTTGTTCGTACATCTCTCTCCACACAGGCTCAATTCTTTGAAAACTCCTGTCGTTCAGAACAGCTGTGAAGATCTCATACAGCGTGTTCCAACGAGTTATTGGTCTGTAATTCTCTGGGTTGGACAAGTGGCCTTTCTTCGGTAGGTGTATGGTGCGTCCTAACACCAACCACTGAAGAACGGACGTTCCCAAATTTAAGTATGAGGTGAATATGCGGGCCAAATGTTGGTGTGTAGAAATAAACTTCTTTCACCAGAAGTTCTTGATACAATCTGGTCCTGCAGCGGAAAAGTTCTTCGTGCCCCTAAGTACTTTTCTCACCACTTGAACAATGACTAATGGACACTTCTCCTCTGATGTTATGAGGTTGACGCAAAACTCCTTGAAGCGGATAATATTATCATATAACGTGCCGAAAGCTGGCACCTGGGTGAGGTGTCTCAGACGGTGACTCTAGGATACCCGGCGACATCTCATAGTATGCAGCCTTATCCTTGCACGCGGGGCTCTACAAGGATGGACGAACCCTTTTCCCTAGCTGCTCGTGGGAACAGCAATGATAACACCAAACATGTTTGACATTAGTGCGGTTCAAAACAATCGAACGCGTAGGGCTCCCGACAGTGGGTCGGATAACAATGCCGACTATCCTAGAGTTCGGGGAGCCAATCAAGACAGAGTCAATGCGATTAACCAGCAGAATCTCATTACTTTTAAGTGGACGGATCGACTCAGGGGCGATCTGCTGGAGTGCTATGATACCAGTATGGCCCCTGAACGAAAAGGTTACATGGCGCGACTGCATACTCTGTGGTGCGTGAAACACCCACAGCTCTCGCATTTTTCGCATAAATGTCTGCGTAACCGCGCTGAGGAACTCCAAAAAAGGGGTTATATAAGCGAAGCGCCTACTCAACCGCAGCCAGAACAAGCCGGCAACAGAGAAAGAGAGGAGACTATGAGACCAACCGCGAGCAGGCATCCAATAGAGGAAGAGCAATGCTTCAGGACCCGGAGAAACATCAACATTCAGGTTTCTCTCAAGCCCAAAGATCTGGCTGAACTGCATGACGAGCTTCGTGGAGATTTTCCCGAAGAATCCGACCTCTAGACTATCAATTGTAGTGTGTATAGTGCAGCGAGAGCTTTGGCAGATGCAAACCATAAAACGCAACCAACGGTTGATCATAAGACCCAAAGATGAATTCATCAACTCAGCACAAAAATAGGCTGGGCAAGGCAGTATGCGTCCCGCATTCAGTGTGTGATTGACTACATAACATCTGGCAGGACTTTCACTGCCATGGTTCAACAGTTCGCGCGCGAACTGTAGATCCGGCATCACACATTCAACAAATCAAAACTACAGACCATCAGGCAGCATATTGTTGACAGAATACGAGTTAGAGAAAATCGACAGTTTTTGTCTGACCCATCTGAAACGAACCATGTTCGTTATCGAATTTTCGGCACCAGCTGACAAAAACGTCAGTCAAGGAGAAAGAAAAGAACGAGAGGTATAAAGATCTTATAAGGGAGTTGTGACGGTTATACCCGGAATATTCTGTTAAGCTAATCGTCTTAATCATCGGCGCTCTTGGAGGTGCCAAGGTTTCACTGCTTAATAGCCTGAAAACCCTCCCTGTGTGTCAACAAAATGCTGAGACACTTGCGGCGAAAATGCTATCTCATCTGGAAAACATCCTGTGACAACTAACAGCGTCGCCTTTCGGAGAGGCGTCTTCCAGGTGGACAACATAAGCCCTCTCCTATTTTGCCTCACAGTATTGCCACTATCTTTCGCACTTCGCCATTCCCGAGGGTATTGCTGTGACAAGCCCGGATATTGAAAGCATAAGGTCCCTCGTGTATTTTATATGGATGATCGAGGGGTTAACAACTCAAGAAGTCAGGTGTACACCTTCGCTTAAGTCACTGGCATGAAGTCACTTGGATTCACATGAAGTCACTGAAATCACTTGAAGGCAGTGTACGCTCTATCGGTCGAGTTGTGAACCCCTCGTGGATAATTTGAAGATCTGTTCTAGAAGTTCAGAGCAACTAAATACAGCCCTAAAGATTGTCAAGGAGTACACTCGAGAAATTGGAACGGAGTTTGGGTTAAAAAAATGCGCAAAGGTTACTTTAAAGCGAGGAAAGCTTGATAGTCCGGACGCCATACCCACTTCTATCGGATTCGCTTTTGACATGCAATATTGTTAATGATTCTTGTCAGTGGCGGCGTAGCATGGGTTGGCACCCGGGGCGGTTGTGGTGTGACACTTTGGTGTTGTCACTCCTTATTGCCCCTTATTGACAACCCTTGGTGTTTGGCACCTGGGGCTGGCACCCGGGGCGGACCACTCCCCCTTACGCCGCCACCCATTCTTCTTCAGACTGATCTCCTGATTCCGAATCTGCGTGATACCCCTCTGGCATTTATGGCTTTCTCGAGATATAAGCAATTAATTAAATTTTCATAATCATTTAATTACTACATTACCGATAAATATTTTTACAAATTTTCTTTTGCATTTTCGTAGGAGAAAAGGAGAGGAACAAATCTTCTCCAGACGCTTATTCGATGAGATCAATAGTTTTGGCAGAAAAAGCTCTAATAGGTAAAATAATGGACAAAAATTAATCTCTTTTCTGTGCTGAGTAATATTGTTTTATTTGAAAAAAGTTTTGGTAGAATCGAAAATATGAGTTAAAACAAACAATTCTCGTAATGGACGCTATCTCTCTAAAGTTAATAATTCCAAAGATAGAAGGGTTTTAATTTACAAACGAAAAACGCATTTTAATTAATAGTCCTGTGCACGAGCGAAGCGAGTGCAAAAGCGTAGACGAGTGCTTCCAGCCGTAGGCAAATGCTACAATCACATTCGTAACAATTACCTGTGTACGCACATGTTTCGTACACTATTTTTTGCAACACCCAACCGAGAAAGTTGCTAATTGGGAAAGTAATTAATAATGTAATTTACCTCAAGTTAATTGCTTACTTAACTCTTGTTATGATATAACTTACCAATTCGCGAAGAATTTGTGAAATTGTCGCCCGTGCATAATGGTGTTACAAAAATATATTTTCGTAATAAGTAAATGAAAAATTAATTATTTTGATATGATTAGGTATCATTGTTTAAACAGTCCTTTTACTTGACATAGTTTCACAGGGAAAAGACATATAGAAATCAAAATTTGCATAATGCTTCTTTGAAGCTCTCTGAAAACAGCCATATGATTTGAAATCGAAATCTATTAAAATTCGCACCTGTAGAGGTAATGAAAAGATCTGAAATAAAATCGCACTTCCAAACTAAACCTCAATTCGCTTAGTTGCAACGACAATAATATATGGAAGAGAAGAAGGAAGAAAATTACTGAGGATAAGTTTAAAATTTCGTTTTTTGGTTCACTAATCAACTCACTTAAAATAGTGATAATTTCTCTTGAACTTGGTAATTGGTGATCTTTTAATTCAAATTCTGGCCCCTATCCGTGGCCTGAATAACAATTTAAAATTTTTTGTTGTGTTTTTTGAAAAATCCAATCAAAATTTGGTATCAATTATATTAAGTTTCAACCCCTATTTGTGGTTGAAATGCACTATATTATTGACTGCAAAATTGACCAAATTTACAAATTCTTAACGAAATTTTTTTTGAAAAATATACATTATAATGAATTTAGATCAATAAGAATGTATAAGGTAGGACTGATTCACATAGCCTTACTGACGAGTCCAGTGAGACCGGCCGGGACGAAACATAACAAACCTAACTTTAATTTACTTAAAAATAGATATCTTTTTTCAAAATTAATTGTAGAATACGAAGCAAATAAACATTATCGACCATAATGCCACTAAAAAAATCTTCTTCACATTTATAAAGAATGCTCTCCGATGCAGATGCAAACGCCTTATCCGAAAGATTTGGTCCTCTGTACTGTCGGTAAGGAACAAAGTACATGCAACGAACATGCTTGCCGTCCTCGTCCGTAGTACTCTATATTCATTTAGAGTGGTTTCATGGACGAGGGACGAGCTCAGATCCCTCGATTTCGGGTCACGAAAGGATATGCACATGACCAAAAGCATTCCGTTAATGTGGACGCGGAATACTGAATCTCGAATGTGTTCACAACAAGATCATTTTGGGTACAGCACATATAGTCACAAATGGATGAGACACACTTCTTAAAATGATTAGGAAACACGAAGAAGTGATCAAAGGAGCCTTCCTGTACAAAGCAGTAGAGGAGGCTCCTTGAACTTTTGGCCTTGACTTCAATATCAGAGGTGAGCAAAATGCATAAAAAATCATCCATCTCGAGTACTCATTCTTGAGGACCCCGGATCAAGAAAGCACGCAGGAGAAAAACTTCCGCGAACAGCTCCTCGACAAGAGAATGCAAGGCATCTTCCACAGAAATGTGAAACATCAGTCGATATCGTATAAGCTAACGTTTCCTTTCCTCAAATCACCCGGATTGAAGTCGGGCACGGAAGGTTTCATTTTGGCGAGTCAAGGCAACGGCCATACTACGCTGGAAACACCAGTTCCCGTTAGATCACTGAAGTTAAGCAGTGTTGGGCGCGGTTAGTACTTGGATGGGTGACCGTTCGAGAATAATACTACTGCGTTGCTGTTGGCGGTCGTGGGTGTGGTGAGCCCACACTTGTAGTTATTTACTACAAGAAACTATCCACCTAGAAACACTACCCGAATCGGGTAGTGTCACGCCTACCCCTAGAGGCTCGCCGAAAGGGAAAATGGCTTAATGGTATAAAAAAAAAAAGAGGGTGTCATTTCCACTTTAGCATACCGTCGCCACATTTTGAGCCAAGACATTCCCGGTGATAGCTGCAGAGCGTGTCATGCACACCCCGAGCATCTAGCACGCATACTATCTAGTTGTCCAACTCATGCGGGAACGACCTACATCCAAAGGGCACAATACGGTATTAAGAGTACTTTGTTACAATCTCTGGCACTCTTATGGCATTAGCCTTGATACCCCTCTACCAAACGTTCATAGGGAAATATAAACAATTGTAGAAAATGAGTAGTGACGCATATACTGGAACTTCATTCTCGACAATTGTTTCTGTCACGCACTCAAGGCCTGACATAGTTTTCCTTGACTTCGAGAAACGAACCATGTTCGTTATCGAATTTTCGGCAGCAGCCGACAGGAACAACACAGCCAAGGTGAATGCAAGTACTCCTGGAGATCTTAACATTTTGAAATTCATAATTTTTGGGTATCTTCAAACTTCTGTAGCTTTTTAGGTTTTGGTTTAATCGAAATACAAGTTTTACATAAGAACTCTTCCGGAGAGAACAGAACTCTGAGCAGAACTCCTGCAATATTTGATCTTTTTTGTTCAATTATGGAATTTTAAAAATGTTTCAACTTTTATATTTTGGATTCTTTTGAAACTTTGTTTGCGTAGAACTCCAGAGCTCTTTCGGAACTAAAGAATTATGCGAAAAAATCAAATTTATGGAAAATGGGGGTGAGTTTCCGGAAGTTTAGAATTATGCTTAATCTGCATAGAACACTGAAAATGCACTTTTTCAAAAGCGGGGGGGGGGGGGGGCCCTGAACTTTGATTAAATTTTGAAAAGTAATCCTTAAGGTCATGTGACTAGTGGGTCACGTGACCGGATGCCTACCTTACCGACACTTTTTTTATTTGTCAACTTATTTTCACACGAATAGCAACATCGAGTTGAAAATTTGGGATAATATATAAGAAGCACTAAGAAAGGCGGCTATGGTAACATATTTTTGTTTTCTTTTATCATGATTATTACAATATTTAGGACCAGAGCCGCCTTTCTTAGTGATTTTTATTTATTATCCCAAATTTTCAACTCGATGTGGCTATTTGTGTGAAAATAAGTTGACAAATAAAAAAAGTGCCGGTAAGGTAGGAATCTGGTCACGTGACACACTCATCACATGGCCTTAAGCTGAAATCTCTTGTCAAATATCCACATAGTTTTAAATGAAAGCATTTCTGTGATTCTCGTCCGAGGCCGAGATAAATAATCATTTTTACTGTTTTTTTCTTCGGTTTAGGAACTAGTATGATTATTATTATACAATTAAGTCATTTCTCTTTCGGGTTTCGGGGTAGGCGCGACCTGCTCGGTTGGAAAATAGTAGTGTGTAGATGGGTATATAGGTATAAGGTAGATAGGTATATAGGTGTAAGGTATATATATTTTATATTGATCTAGAATTCTCGCGTTATTTATTTAAATGACACGTTCGTTCCGCAACACTGCTCCGACCCAGGTTGCTAATCAATCTCTCTAACGATCACCCCAAGTGAGGAGCCTCACAAAATTGTTATGTGTGGTTTCCCACTTGGGCTCATTACTATCCAAGGTCTTTGTTTCAGGCTTCATTCACTCTATTGCCACTCTGTTTACAACCTATTTGTCGCCATACTTTTCTGTCCTTGAATACTACTCTAGTTCCTTCACGTCCATGTATTTTTTCATGCAAGCTCTTGTGTTTCTATGGCTTCTTAAGTTCTTATGTCTCTTCGGATTAATGTCTTATATACAGATTCTAACCATTTTTTCGGCGGTCTACCTCTGGGCATTCTGCCATTTACTTTACCTTTATAGTTTTTGTTTGGCCAGTCGTTCAATGATAAAAGTTGGTAATGTAAATATGTATTTAAAAAGCAAGCGTCATCTTTAAATGCTGAAAGTTTAAATATAAAATTTTTGAGAAACTTAAATTATAAAACTTTAAGTTTGTACATTGTATGTGCAAAAAGGGTGGACCAAAAAAGAACAAAGTTCGAATTTCGTTTCGGATAATGGCTCATTTTGTGAGGTACCACCCATTTTTATCAATATCCGACTGGAATGCGTGAATTTCAATAGAACAAGTGCATACTACGCAGACTTCTTAAAACCACTGTTTCGAATGTGACGGATGCATCGATTGTTTATTTTGCCCCCCCCCCCCATCCCTTCCAGAATGCCACAAAAACGTCCCTCTAAATGAGAATAAAGTATTTTATAGTATATTGGTCGTAAATATTACTTCTGTGTATTTTTTTTATTACATATGATTTTTAAAGTTCAACTTAAAAAGCTTGATGCATTATTTCATCAGTTATGAATTATTTAACAAATTTTTTTTGTTCAAACAATATAAAAGTAGTAACTGCCGATTAAATTTGCTGTTAATTATTTAAACAGTTTTTTATTGTTTAAATGTAACTTTTGAGAGGAATAAATCAGAAAAATATAGTTTTTTGCAACTTGACAATAAACTCAACAGAATCCTTATGAAAAATTCTTTGAAATGCATTAAGATATTAAGGAAATCCCTTAAAATTGTTTAAATCTCTTCAAAATACACTAAAATAATTAAAAGTCTTTAAAATCCCTTCAAACTACTGAAATGAATTTAAAAATTCTGGGAATCTTTTAAAATTTCCTAAATAAATTCAAATCTTTTGGTATTTTTTGAAATCTCTTGAAACATTTTAAAGCCCTTGAAAACGAATAGGAATCTTTTACAATACCCTTGAATATTTCAAATCCTTTGAAATCCCATTAAATTACTGAAATCAGCTAAAAATTTCTTTGGAATGTTAACCTAATATATTTCAAATCCTTTGACCATTTTATTAATTGATCCTCAGGATCAATTGAATAAAAACTTTTCAAAATTCAAAAAAAATCCATTTAATTGACTAGAATTAAGTAAATTTAGAAGAATCCAAGTGAATTGAAAAATTCGTAAGAATTTAAAAGAATTCAGGATAAATTATTAACAATTCAGTGTAGTTCTAAAACATAACTTCAAATCTCTCCAAGTCTTTGAAACCCTATACGCAATACCTCACTTCTCTTGAATAAATTCTTTATAATATCTTAAAACTTATAGGTCCTGTAAAATCGTTCCATTCCATACCTTCCGCAATTCTAGAAAATGCATTATCCTAAAATATTTCAAACGCTGTGAAATCCCTTCAAACTGATAAAATAACTCTTTGGAATCTTTAAAAATAACCTAAAATATTTCATATCCTTTAACAATTTTATCAGTTGATCATCAGGATCAATTTAATAAAGACTTTTCGATATTCAAAGAAATCCATCGAGTTGACTAGAATTGAGTTTTAGAAGAATTCAAGAAAATTCAAAAGAATTTAAAAGAACCAAAGAACTCAGGATAAATTAATAAGAATCCAGGGATAAATTCTTTAAATTTCAATGAAATAATATAAAATCTCGTTAAATTCTATGATATTTCCTGAACTCCTGGAAAATGTATTAAAATACATTGAGAGCTTTAAAATCCCCTAAAATCCTTGAAATCTTCGGAAATCTTATAAAATCCTGAAAAATCGTTCCGAGGCTTCCGAAATTCAAGGAAATACTTTATGCTAAAATATTTTAAACTCTTTGAAATCCCTACAAATTAATTAAATTAATCAGAAATTCCTTGGAATCTTCTAAAATTCCCTCAAATATTTCAAATTAAAAGTTCTTGAAAATGCCTTAGAAGTTTTAAAAACACCCTAAAATCTTATAAATCTCTTTAAATTATTTTATACGTATTTCTCGGAATCTTTGAAAATAATCTGAAATATTTCAAAAGAATTCAAACAAATTCAGGAATAGGTATAGATCTGAATTGAATAGTGAGTAACTCATGAGTTAATTTATTGAAAGAAAAGTGACTAATGTGATATTTTCATTTAAAAAAGGAAATAAAAAATTATTTCAGAAAAAAAGTGAATAATAACGACTGTGTGGTAGCCTTTATCATTTTTACAGTTACTTCTTACACAAATTCTCTAATTGGCTACTTTTTTCAAAATCCCTGACTCTTGGAAGGTTTGATCTCATTATAATTTTTTTTAAAGTTCCATTATGGGCTGCAAATAGGACACCACAGGGAACAAATCTTGAAAATAGGGTAGCTTAGGTATACAGGATATAATAGGGGATATAGGGGCCGGGCTGTGAGGCCAGCGATACTCTAGTGAAAATAAAAAAAAAGCTTTTCGATGAATTAATATTTATTACAGATAAAATGTTACACTGACTTTTTCTTGTTCTTTGGGAAAGTGAAAGTGCATACATTTAAACAGCACGCGATGGACTACTTGATTTTTGATCTCTACATAAATTACAATTTTACAATCCAAATGTAAAAAATTGTACACGCTTTATACACGTCCATAAGCGTCGTCTTGTCCAAGGTTTAACTTTGCGTTAATACTGGACGCTAATGTGCATATATTTGTGAATAGTACCTCATAGAAAAAAATTGCAAAGAAACGATACAGATTCAGTTGAGAAAATTTTATCAGAAACTACGATCGTGCTAACATCGTAAACTGATGCACTAATAACAAAATTCGCTTTTGAAAATAATTTGTCTAAAAGTATTTAAATGGAACTTGTACCATTTGTCCATAATAAATTCTTAGTTCAGTAAATCGCAGTATATTCGGGATGCAGTTACAAGTTAAATCGACGATTGGAAATATATGAAGCTGCCACCAAAATAGAGGCAGGAAAAATACAAAATATAACTTTAATAATACGTCGATCCCTTTGCTGTGTATCAATTAAGAACACTCAATTCAATTTAAATCAAAGGAAAAAAATGAAGATCTATTTCAAACTATATCCATTAAAAAAGAAGTCTTACGTTTTTTCTGATAGCTAGAATAATTTTTCAAATCTTGGATGTCATTGTTAAAAAGCGTTACATCCAGGCTACTAAACGGTAAGAAATGGTAGTTCAGACCTAATTTGAAAATTCAAATAAAATGTGATGTCCGCGAACGATTAGTTTCATACATATTTAATTTCACAATTTAATTTCACAGTTTGATTTTCCATTCATTCGTTTCATACATCAGATTTACGTCGCGGACATAAAATTGTAAAAAAGCTTTTCTTCAAAAACGAATAGAGCTGCAATTTTCACACAATATTTCACGGTTTGTCCGATGTGACAAACCTGGATTGATGATATCTTAGTTTACCGCAATCGATTACACACAATCTAATAACTACATAGAAACTTCTTAATATATTGCTACATATTCTCATAAAGAAAGAGTAATGAAAAGCTCATTCTATTTACATCCAGCCTAGATAAGACTTTAGGCTTTCATTCATTCTCAAGTAGGAGCTACCTCCCATACTGTCATTTTTCTTCTCTTAAACTTCACGGACAAAGGAGAAATATCCTTTTTCTGAAGTAACCCCTGTATTTCCAGTAGAATATACCCGCGTTTTTATGTATCCAATACTGAGAGTCAGCTATATTGTTATTCTCAACGTAAAACTGTCACTGCTCTCGATTTACATTTCTTAAAACCTTTAACTAACATTTTACGCCCATAAATTATTATAATAGTGCCTACAATGTACACAATTTCAAGTCTCTCGCAATGTCACCGTTTATAGTATTTATACATTGATACTGGGTGAGAAGAAATATTCTTAACTACAGAGTACATACTTTATTCACTCTGATGGGCATTACGAAATCGTTTCCAACAGTCGCATTTCGCTGCTACCCTCGTCCTCTTCTTCCTCTTCCTGAAACATTCATGAAAATTCTCGGTACATTTCCATAAAATACATATTGATTTAGATTTAAAAATATGTGGGCAAAAAACGAATGGCCGGCTTCGGACTCACTTCAGAGATTAAAAATAGTGTAAATAGTGTGCCTTCGAAAAATAATGTCAAAATAGTGTCATACAATTTTTCATGCACTAAACTTATATGAAGACATGAGAATGACAACTGAGTAAGGACCAACTTTTCGAAATTCTGTTTTTAACCTCCCTGCAACATTGTAAATAATGGCCACCGCTTCTATAATTTTGTTTCATTTCACATCATGTAGTATAGAAATAATCTTATTTTTGGTGCTTACCCAGTTGTTATTCTCACGTTTTCATGAATTCCTATATGCCAGTGCGAACATTTTTCAAAATTTTGGCATATAAAAAAAACAGGCCGGAAAAAGTCCTCACTATATATTCCTGATTTTTTCAAAAATAAGCAGTTTTAAAATGTATGAGATGGAAAACTGTATAAGAATTATCCCCCCCCCCCCCTCCCCCTTCCACGACGAAAAAAATTGTTATTAATGTTTTCACATCTTCAATGTATTGTTCTTGGGGAATAGATGCACTGTGTGTAAACAATCGTCAAAGATTGTCAAGTAGGGTATATTTCTGTCAGAAAAAAAGTTTTGTTAACAAATGTAGGTCTTACAAATATCTACAAAATGACAAACTTTCAGAAAATATCTTTACACCCTCAAAAAGTGTGCAAAACTTCAGCCCGAAACAATAATTAGTTTTCACAAAAACTCATTTGTTATTAAAAAATTGACTATTTTTCCACGGAATTTTCTATAGATTTGGCCGAAAAAGTGGGTTATTTTCCTCTACAGGAGTTGTCCTATCAAGAACACTAAGCGGCAGAACGATTTTTAATCATTAAATTACCTAAAAATGGCTTACAAAAGATGTTAAGTTTTCTTCTTTTAACAAATGAAATAACTACGTCAATTTTCATTTTATAAAGCTCAATTTTGTACCAAATATAAAAAAAGAGTTCTGCTAATTGTTATAAAATTCACGAGGATATGCACTCTAAATTTATTGTTTATAATCGTGTCTGATTCACAGAGAATTTCACAGAAAAGGATCGACGCAGTCAGTGCAGGCGGAATGGGGGAAGCCGCTGTGGCATGCCAGGAGCTCGCGCCGAAATTGAATTCACGTGTTCAAATTGCAAAAAGTTTTAATATCCCAGCAACAAATTGATGTATGAAGATGTTTTTTTAAATTTAGAATTAGATGGACTATAATTTATACCTTATTCTTTTAGAGATTTACATCTAAAAAATGACTTTCGGGGAAAAAATGTAAAAAATGCTTCAAATATTGACTAATAACCATACGTATGCGACAGCGGTTTCCCCCACTTCGCTGCCACAGACCGCGTTAATTCTTCTGCCATAATCAGTCACCATACTAAACAAAATAATAATTCATTGCCTTGGAAAATTAATAAGAAATAGTACAGCTCTCATTCTGTACTTGATGTAAATTCCAACTTTGTAGGTTGAAAATTGCAGTAGCAGTAATTTTTGGAAAAAAATTGCACCCTTCAAGTGCAACATTTTTTGTTAAATGTGTAGGAAAATAGCACATGACGAATTAACTTTATCCCGATTCCATTGAGTAAAAATTGACAAAGTTATTATATTTGTTTATGACGAAAAAACATACCCTCTTTTTTACCCTTTTTTTATTATTATCTGTAGAAATTCCGTTGAAAAATAGTCAATTTTTTAACATCAAATGTGTTTTTATGAAAACTAATTATTATTTCGGGCTGAACTGTTGCACACTTTATAAGGGTGGAAGGGTGAAATTTGTTAATTAATTATTGATATAATAATTGCATATTTACATAAATGCAATTTCGGACGGTTTTTATTTTCTTCCAAATAAACAAATTAACATTTTGTAGATATTTGTGAGACCTACATTTCTTAACTAACCTTTTTTACTGACAGACATATAGGTTAGTTGTACTAACCAAAAAGCCTGTTTTTGCTATCTTTGACGATTGTTTACATACAAAGTGTTTCTTACACCTTGGTTGTAAACATATAAGCTTTTGTTCAACGTGCTAGCACTTTAAGAATACGAAGTCAACTTTGAGGTAGCATTTTTACCTCAAATTTCATAGGGTGTCTCAAAAAAATTACATAGCACAGTTTATATCAAATGTAATGGCGTTCGAGTTTTGAATCAAATCTATATTCAAAGTGAAAAATTGGCTAATAAATAAATAAATGAATAATATAAATACTATACGCATATGAAGCGTTGGGTGAAAAAATAACATAACCCGGGTTAGGTTGTTTTTTCGTAAATCGCTTTTTTGGAATCAGCGAACCCTAATTAGTTAGTACAAAGCTTAAAACTAATATAAAAATTATTATTCTTTACGTAAATCACGTTATAATAGAGTAGGACGCATGGAAAAATGTCGCGCGCGTAGCTCCCGTCCTTCGCTCTCGCACAGCTTTGTAGACTGCAACGTGTAGTGACCAGCCGGCGAATCAGTGCGTTCTTATTTTGATTGTTACTGCTTAATAATTCATTAAAATATAAATAAAAATGGATCAGTCAACCACAGAAACGTCCAATTGTGACATTAGTTCGACGAGGGAAATGAAAAAACGTCATTAAATAATGTTTAAAACGTGAAATTATTTTTAAAAAAACCTATAATACCCATTGGATGGAAAAACAACCTAACTCGCTCTGTTTATTTTCAATTATGTGAATTTTTAAAATATTTTTTTAAATTATTTTTCTCAACAGTATTTCACTCTTAGATTGTAATAATTTATGTGTATGAAAGGATTTATTTTTAAATTAATATTTTCTTAGTTCAATAACAGCTTGAAATCTTTGAATCGATTTATCTCAAAACACGATTTTCCGAGTTCCAAAAAGATAAATTTTTAACTAAAATGATGAATCTTTAAACAAAAAAGTCATTAAATTATTTATTAATTAATTAAATTAATTAATTAAAATTTTTGGAAATATTTTAAAATTTCACATTATTTTTCAAAATATTTCCAAAACTTTTTAACCATCTATATCGTTTGAAATTATTCAATTTTTTCCAAAAATTTTCTTTCAATTCTGAAAAATTAAAAAAAAAATTGCCTTTAAATCTTTCAGATGCTGTTATGACAATTTTTGAAATCTTTTTCAATATTATCTTAAAATTATTGTTTCAAAATAAAAAAATCAGTTTAAATTATCTCATGAACAACAGAACATTGAACATCACAGGTCTTAGCGATAAGGAGAGAAATAAACTTGAAAATGATTACAGACATAATAAGAGGAAAGTTAAACGCGACTAGCGAAGGAAAGTAAAGATAAAATCAGAACAGAAGAAGAAACGAAAATACAAAACGACTTTGAAGGAAGCAATAAAGTATTATATAATGAAACGAAGGAAAGTAAAAGTACAGAGTTTGGCAGCATGAGAAACAGCAAAGGCGAAAATGATATATGATACAGACGGGATAGCAGACGCTTGATAAGACTCTTTCAAAGAATTATCAGGAGGTGAAGATATAGAGCAACAGAACTGCGAGATAGAACATGATGCATTAGAAAACCCAATTGAAAAAGTCTGTGTTACTGAGGTTAGCAATATAATTAAGAACTTAAAAACCGGAAAGGCTGCTGGTGTAGACAGTATTAGCGCTGAAATGCTTAAATAGGGTGGCGAGTACATACCTCACAGGTTGTGCGAATTGATAAATTTTTGTATCGAGATTCGAGATGGGAGAAGTCCCAGACGATTGGAGAAAAGCAATTATCGTACCAATATAAAAAAGAAAGGAAGATAAAAGCAACTGCAATAATTGCAGAGGTATCAGCTTATTAAGTACCGTAAGTAAAATATACTCAAGAATACGGATAAAATATTTAGCTTGAGACAGATCACAGAAAAAAGTTTCTGCCGTAGAAATCACAATTTTTATGGTTTTTAAATGAGTTTTTTTTTATATTATCGTTTACATGATCAAATATATCAAATATTAATTGTGTATTAATTGCTTAAATGGGTAATTGTCAAATTGTAGGCAAATTTTAGCACCTACAGTGGCAATCATATTATTATTAGGAATTAAATATTTCATAACGGAAATTGATCTTATCACATGTACAAATTTTATCTCCAAAAGGGGCAGTTATGAAAATAAGAAATAATAATTAATCCATGCGCACGCGCATATAATCAGTCGTACGCTGTTCTATTGTACCGTACGGTAATGATGCGAACAAAATGTTAGAGTTTAACCTTTTTTAACTTTTATAAAAAAGTAACAGCTTTTAATTATAAAAAGGCACCTACTTATTATGAAAGGAAACATCGCCAAGCAAAGAACGGAATGGGTTTTATAAATTTTTTTCACCCCGAAAATGGTTTTTAACGCACGTACGGGAATGACGTTTTTGTTATCAAGATGCACTTTTCAGTTTTAATATCGGATTCACAAAAAAGAAAGTTAATATTTTAAGCTCAATTTTATAAAATCTTGTATTAAACGATACGCCTAATATTTCTGTATTTATTACTCAACTGTAACCACAATATTTTACTAGAAAAAAAGACGTACGGTAATGACGTCTGAAATGGCAAAAATTGAGGGACAGACTTCAAGGCTCTTACAATATTATTTATTTGACTTAAAAAATGTGCATACATTAAATTGATGTTCATGTGAAGTTTACAAACTTGATACGTTGAGCGTTTTTCAGGTTACTGTCTAAAAAAAATGAGAAAATCCGTTTATCCCTGTGCAAAGTGACGTTGGGACGCCGTACGGTAATGACGCTTCGGGTGTTCTTATATTAAATTTAAGTAAATAGGAACAGAAATGAAAAAAATAACTGGCCATTTTATAGAGGATGATAATAAGTGTTTATTAAATTTAAAAAAAAATCAGCACGAGTTTCTAAGTTAATGTTATATTACTGGGACTGCAAGTTTGCCTTCAATTTGACAATTACCAAAATATAAAAAAATATTTGATATATTTGGAAAATATTAAAAAATAAAGTGAAGAACGAAATAATCCTCAAAGAATATGGTGCAAAAGAGATAATAGTTGACATATGGGGAAGAAGTCGGTTAAGATGGTTCGGGCATGTTGAAAGAAAGAAAGATTAACGACTGACGAAACAAGTGTATAAAGGTAAAGTAAATGGCAGGGTGCCCAGAGGCAGACCGCGGAAAGAATTGTTAGAATGTGTGAATGATACCCTAATTCGAAGAGATATAAGGAGCCATAGAAGTATGCCAGGACAGAAAAGTGTGGCGACGAATATAAAAAGAGTGTCAGTAGAGTGAATGACGCCTGAAACAAAATTCCGGGGACACTAGTGGGCCCGAGTGGGGAACCTCACATGGCGACTTTGTGAGGCTCTTCACTTGGGGTGATCGCTAGAGAGATTGATCAGCAACACGAGAACACGAGAATTCTAGATCAATCTAAAAAATCAATACCTCCTTCCTCACATTACTCCCTTCCTCACCGAGTGAGTCGCACCTACCCCGAAAGGGAAATGGCTTAATAGTATAATAATAATGAATTTTAAGAATTTTTTTATAGTGAAACCTTTTAAAATGCTTAAGAAGCTTCCAAATTTTTATTTCCCAATATTCAAAAATTTGTACATTTTTAAAACCTTTTTTGAAATGTTTTCAACTTGTAAATTAATTTTGAATCTTTTTAAAACTTTTGTCTCTTAAACTTACTAGGATTTTTCATAAAATTGTGTAATATTGCTGATAGAAAATTTTTTCTTTAAAATTCTTGAAATTTCTCTTGAAATTAATTTTTCAAAATAAAAAATCAGTTCAAATTTCCCCAGGAATTGACATGTTGTACATTTTGTATATCAAAGTACTGGAGACCTTTGTTAAATTGATTATTATTAGGTTATTATTTTAAGTAATGTCTCAGGTTTAAGATGGTTACAGCGCAATATGTTGAAGGCATTTTTGCCTAGAATTGGATTTTTTTATATATTTTTTGAATAGTGTACACGGGGCTGTCCCGGCATATATTATCAGTCACGGAGGCATTATTATAATTCTGATTATTATTATTATTACTATTATAAAAATTATTTATTATTAATTAATTATTGAAATTATAATGATTATACTATTATTATTATTATTTAGATAACTTTAATTTCTCATAAACCTGAAGATTGCAGACTTTTCATTTTAAACAGCAAAAAAAACAACAGCATCATCTAATCATGAACGCCGGTATCCCGACGACAACAATACTTTCGAGACTGCGATAGTTTAGAGATATTAATCGAAAATGGTGCCATGTGCTTTTTGATTGGATATTACCATTTCTAAAACAAATTTAAGCTCGCTCGAAAAAATTCCCAGACTTTAAAACAAAATTCCTTGCCAGTTCCAGGTTTTCCAGGTGAGTAGACACCCTCTCATGCATTAATAAATATCGCAGGAAGTTAATGAAGATTAATCCAAAAATAAAATAGAAAACTGCAGACTCACCTCGTCAAAACCAAAGCAGGTTTCCATTTCCTTCCGCAGTTTCGGATCGCGTTGCGATGTCTGCGAGCCGGATTTGTTTTTGGTAATCGTGTCTTGCAGCTTCAATTCATCCATAGAAGTCTCATCCTCCTCTCCTTCTTCCAACTCCTCTCCGACTTCAGAAACCATACTGTTTTCTTGGCCGAGAGGATCCTGCATCACTATGTCTCCATCCTCATTAGCGACTACAGCCATTTGCTAAAAAAAAATCGTATTAGAGAATCTTTATGATAAAGAGAATCTTTGAATCCTCTTAATCAGGGTTGCTACAAAATCCCAATTTCGATGTTCCCTGACTTTTCACTGACCATTTTTTCATTTTCCCTGACCGTTCTCAATTTTTCTTTTATGTATAAAAACAACCTTACACCTAAGAGATCAATAATGTTAATACAAAAAAAAGGTTTGTTTATAAATTTATTTTAAACACTTTTAGTGGAGTCATACAAAATGTTATAAGAGGTAAGCCACAAATTGCGGAAGAGATAGGTAAAATACATGAATTTGCAATCAAATATTTGAATTTTCAACTGAAAAAACGGTTAAACCAAAGATAGAAGAATTAAATTTGCAGTTGAAAAAAAAAATCATTTTCAACCAGGAAAAATTGAATTTTCAACAAAATAGTTAAATTTGCAACCAAAGTGATGAATCTTCAATTTAAAAAAATTAATTCTCAGCGAAAAGTGTAGTAGCTGATATTCCACCCAAAAATATTTCAATTTTTAATGAAAAACAGTTCAGTTATATCAAAAAAATACATACTTCAACAAAGGAGTGAAATTTTCAATCAAGAAAGATTTTTCAGTCAGTAACAAAAAAAGCTCATCCTAAATGTTGAATGTTAAAGCAAAAGAGACGACTTTCCTCCAAAACAGTTGAATTTTCAACCCCCCAAAAAACGAGTTTTCAACAAAATAATTAATTTTTCAACTAAATTAAAACGATTTTTAAAAAATCATCTAAATAAGATAAGTTTTTAACAAATTTTCAGTTTAAAAAATTAATTTTTAACTAAAAAAACTAATTTTAAACATAATAATTTAATTTTCAACTGAAGAAATTAATTTTTAACTAAAAGGATGAATCTTCAACCAAAACAAGGAATTTTCAAAAAAATTAAAACACAATTTTCAACAAAATAGGTTAAGTTTTAATCAGCAAAATTAATTTTTAACCAAAAAGACTAAATAGTCACGAAAAAGACTAACATTCTATCACAAAAGACGAATTTTCAACCAATCAGTTGAGTTTTCAAATGAAGAAAATAAATTTTTAACCAAACATGGAATCGATCAATTTTCAGATAATGAAATTAATTTTTATTTTTAAAAAATCGAACAACCAAAAAATTGAATTTTTCACAAAGTAGTTCCACTTTCAATTAAATAATTAAATTTTCAACACAAACAAATAAATACTCAACGAAAAACATTAATAGTTGACATTTCAACAACAAAAATTAATTTATTAGCAAAAACAGTTGAGTTCAACCAAAAAAGGCGAATTTTGAACAAATTAGTTGAATCCTCAGCTACAAGCAGACTAATTTTTAAACCAAAACGAGGAAATTTCAAAAAACGAGTTGAATTTTCAACCAAGAAAGATTTTGCAGTCAATAAGAAAAAAAATCTCATCCAAAATGTTGAATTTTCAAGACAGAGACTAACTATCTGCCAATACAACTGAATTTTCAACAACAATAAAACGAGTTAAGAAAAATAAATAAATTTTCAACTAAAAAAAAAAAGTTTACAAGCAAAAACGGAAGTTACATTTACTGTTAAAAAAAATTTTTTAACTGAAAAAACAAACGTTTAACATAATAGTTAAATTTTCAACAAAAGAAATTAATTTTTAACTAAAATTATGAATCTTAAAGCAGAAAATTGAATTTTTAACGAAGTAGTTAAATTTTCAACCCAAAAGGTAATTTTCTACAAAAAAAGATAAATTTTCAACCAAAGAAAAACACGAATTTTCAACAAAATAGGTTAATTTTCAACGGCAGTAATGAATTTTTAACCAAAAAGATGAAGTTTCAACTAATTACATTACTTTTCTACCAAAGTCGAATTTTCAACTTAAAACAGAATATATGCAAATGATGTTATTGTGTTGACCAGGGTATTAATTAATTTTTTTATGTTAAATATTCAATTAGTATCGATTACTGATCGTGTATTTGGAGAAACGAGAAAATCTGGTCTGAGGGAAATTTTTTCTCGTTTCTCTAAATATTAGACCAGTAATCGACAACAATTTAATATTAAACATAAAAAATAAAAAATAATAGTTGAATTTTCAGTAAATAAAATAGATTTTCAACGAAATAGCTAAATTCTTAACCAAACAGGTGAATTCTCGACCAAGACGATTAAATTTCTATCAAAAGAGATCAATTGTTGTCAAAAATGGAATAGTTAAATTTTCAGATAAAGAAAAAAATAATTTTCAACAAACAACAAATTTTCAACAAAATTATTAATTTTGAAGAGAAAAGGGTTTTTTTGGGCCGTTACTACACATGTACCGAAATTTCGGTACAAACAGCCAAATTTTTCGGTACGAACCGGGGGAGCTGGAAAAGGGGCTATTTGTACCGAAATTTCGGTACAAATACCCGGATTTTTGTGTACAAACACACATATTTGTACCGATATTTCGGTACACGTAGACACTTCCTTTTTTTCTTAACTAAAACGATGAATCATCAACTAAAAAAATTATTTTCTTAACAAGGAGTTAAAGTTCGAATAAAAAAAAGACGAATTCTCAACGAAAAATGTAATAGTTTATATTTCCACAAAAGAAAACTCTTATTTTATGCCAAAAACAGTTGAGTTCAATAAAAAAATACGAATTTTCAACAAAAAGTGTTGAATTCTTAACGAAAAAAGATTAATTTTCAACCAATGAGTTGTGTTTTCAACTCAAAAAGAAGCAGTTTCTATCAGGATAGATTAACTTTCAACCAAAAAGAATGACTTTTACCAAAATTCGGTACTTCCTTGCTTGGCTAAACTCGCCATTCTGGGGTTAACAGTCTAAACTCTCCAATCTCGTTTTGTGTTGGCACCTAATGCCGCTATGTTCATGTGGCGCTACGGGCCAGCACAAACCGAGATTGTTGAATTGAATTGTTGAATTTTCAACATAATAATAAAATTAAATTCAGTTTATCGATAATTCCCTTTCTCTGACAGGTTTTCCCTGGCTTCCCTGATTTTCCGTGACCAGTTTTAAATTCCCCGACCTGCAGCAGCCCTGTTAATTTAAAGGTTACTAAAATTTCAGGATGTTCTCAAACAGCCTAAAGTTTACAATTGATATGAAATCTACTTGAAAAATACTTTTCACCTGATCTGATCCCTGATTGTCAGCGAGTTGGATGACTTCTAGCACAACGTACTGCTGGCCATCACTTCCTTCGACGGCCATCATGTCATCATCCTCCTCCTCTTCCTCTTCATCTTCTTCTTCTTCATCTTCGTCGTCGTCGTAACCTTTAAGTTTAGAAGCTAAATCACCTGTTTCCACATTACCAAAAGCACATTAGTCTATGAATCAGACTAGACTGATCATTTCGTAAGCGTTTCTGTGAATGCAAGTATAAGTTCTTGTTCGATTGATATGAGATTTCTATACTTCGAATGATAAAAACATATATATATATATATATATATAT
>CAKNXH010001843.1:102878-187577 GCA_932178445.1 Andricus quercusramuli | reverse complement strand
TCGAGTGTTTCCACTTTGTTTGTATTTATAATTATATGGTGCTCATTTCACGAGCACTTTGCTTCCCGATAGCAAATGTATTTGCTTCCTCATAGAGGAAGCATTAGTTATTTTTTTCAATAATAGGCAAACCGAAGTCTTCATTTTGCTCAATTTAAAAATAGAAATTTACCAAAAATGAAAAATTACAGAATAATACAAAAATGTTTTAAATAACAAGACAAATCAGACAAATCAAATCTTGGGTTCGAAATAATAATTTTTTGAGCTGGAAAAGGGAAAGGAAAAGTTCTGTCGCACCCTATCCCTTTCCCAGCTTTACGATTTCTTCACAAAACTTGTCATATTATATTATTATACCATTAAGCCATTTCCCTTTCGGGGTAGGCGTGACTTGCTCGGTTGGAAATTAGTGGGATAGGTATATAGGTGTAAAGTAGGTCGCTATATGGTATAAGGTAGATAGGTATATAGGTATATGTGTTATGGTATAGATATTTTAGATTGATCTGGAGTTTTCGTGTTATTTATTCAAATAACACGTTCACTCCGCAACACTGCTCCGACTCAGGTTGCTGATCAATCTCTCTAGCGATCACCCCAAGTGAGGAGCCTCACAAAATTGTTATGTATGGTTCCCCACTTGGGCCCATTAGTATCCAAGGTCTTTGTTTCAGGCATCATTCACTCTATTGTCACTCTGCTTATAAACTATTTGTCGCCACACATTTCTGTCCTGGCATACTACTCTAGCTTAATTTACGTCCATGCATTTCTTCATGCAAGCTCTTCTGTTCCTATGACTTCTTATGTCTCTTCGGATCAATGTCTCATTTACAGATTCTAACCATTCTTTCGGCGGTCTACCTCTGGGCATTCTGCCATTTATTTTACCTTTATATACTTGCTTCGTCAGTCGTTCATCTTTCATTCTTTCAAGATGTCCGAACCATCTTAACTGATTTCTTTCCCATATGTCAACTAGCGTGTCTCCTGTACCACATTCTTTGAGGATTATCTCGTTTCGGACTTTGTCCATCAGTGTTTTTCCGCATATTATGCGCAGAGGTTTCATGCCGATCGCGTTGATTTTACTCCTGTCCTTTTCTTGACAGGTCCATGCCTCGCTACCGTATAGTACAGTTGGTACGAATATGGAATTATGTATGGCCATTTTAGCTTTTTTTGATATGTTTTTATTCGTGAGGATGGATCCTGCTCTACCGATAACCTGCTTACCCTTATTTATGCGCCTATCTAATTCCCCATCTATTTTTTCGTCGCTAGTGAATAGACTACCTAGATATACGTACTTGTCAACTTGTTCTAATCTCACATCATTTAGGACAATGTTGCATATTGTTTTCTCACTTTTTCCCTCAAAAACCATGACTTTCGTTTTATTCACGTTAATTTTGAGGTCCATGTTCTTCATGCTTGTGTTAAGTTTATTCAACATTCTTTGCAAGTCTTCGACTGATTCTGCCATAACAATCTTGTCATCTGCGAAAGCCAACCCACGTACTTTGACGGTTTCGAGATCTATACCTTTTTCGTTGAAGAGGGCAGTTCTTAGACACTTATCCATGAATATGATAAATAGCCACGAGGACATAACGCATCCTTGTTTCACGCCTTGCATAATATCGAACCAGTCACTCAGTTTCCCATTTACCCTTACACTTGCTTTACTACCCGTATATATTGTTTTTATTGCTTGTAGGAGCCCTCCATTCACTCCATACTCCTTAAGGACTTCCCAAAGTTTACTTCTATTTACCGTGTCGAAAGCTTTTTCTAGGTCAATAAATGCACAGAAAACTTTCTTTCCTACTCTCAAGCTTTTTTCTGTGATCTGTCTTAGGCTAAATATCTGATCTGTACATGATCTTCCTGGCATAAATCCACTTTGGACTTCCCATATCTTCTCTTCTGTAATTTCCATTACCCTACGAATAAGTATTTTTGAGTATATTTTACTTACGGTACTTAGTAGGCTGATACCTCTGTAATTACTGTAGTTGCTTTTATCTCCCTTTTTATATATTGGTACAATAATCGCCTTTCTCCAATCGTCTGGGACTTCTCCTGTCTCGAAACATAAATTTATCAATTCGCACAACCTGTGAGGTATGTACTCGCCACCGTATTTAAGCATTTCAGCGCTAATACTGTCTAAACCAGCAGCCTTACCGTTTTTCAAGTTCTTAATTATATCTCTGACCTCAGTGACACTGACTTTTTCAATTGGGTTTTCTAATGCATTATGTTCAATGTCGTAGTTTTGTTGCCCTATATCTTCACCTCCTAATAGTTCTTTAAAAGAGTCTTTTAAAGCGTCTACTATCCCGTCTATATCATATAGCATTTCACCTTTGCTGTTTCTCATGCTAAAAAACTCTGTACTTTTACTTCCCTTCATCTCTTTAAATAATAGTTTCATAATTCCTTCAAAGCAGTTTTTTATTTTGTTCTCTTCTTCTGTTCTGGTTTTCTCTTATAATATTACTCTATTTGAAAATTTATGATCAAAAAGTCTTTTCTATTCATACATCAACTTTAAATTATGTCGATGAAAAAAGTTTTTCTGTTTGAACCTGATGATTCAGATATTATAAATGAGCAGAAATTCCCTAATCTTCAATAAAGTGTATTATTATTATTATTATAGATCAATCAATTTGCCTTGAATCAAGAGATTTTTTCTGTTTTCGCATCAATTTTGAATTATGTTACTGAAAAGAAGTTTTACTATGAAAAACCGTGTTTTCAAATATTATGCAATTTCACAATTTCCATAGTCTTCAATAAAATGTCTTAATATTATAGGTCAGTCGATTGATCTCGAATCAACACATATTTTCTGTTCTTGCATCAACTTTGAATTATGTTAATGAAAACAGTTTTACTATAAAAAAACGATTTTCAAAATATATAAATTACCATAACTTCCCTACTCTTTGATAAAATGCATTATTATTATAGGTCAATGGATTCGTTTTGAACCAACGAATCTTTTATATCCTTGCATCAACTGTGAATTATGCTAGTGAAGAAAGTTTTACTATAAAAAACCGATTTTCAAAATATATAAATTACCATAACTTCCCTACTCTTCAATAAAATGTATTAATATTATAGGTCAATAGATTCGTCCCGAACCAATGAATCTTTCACATTCTTGCATCAACTTTGAATTATGCTAATGAAAAAAGTTTTACTATAAAAAACCGTATTTTCAAATATTATGCATTACCATAGCTTCCTTACCGTTCAATAAAATTCATTAATATTATAGGTCAATCGATTCGACTCGAATCAACACATCTTTTCTGTTTTTACATCAACTTTAAATTATGTTAATGAAAAAAGTTTTACTATAAGAAACCGATTTTCAAAATATATAGATTACCATAACTTCCCTACTCTTTGATAAAATGCATTATTATTGTAGGTCAATCGATTCGTTTTGAACCAAGGCATCTTTTATATTATTGCGTCAACTTTGAATTATGCGAATGAAAAAAGTTTTGCTATAAAAAACCGATTTTTAAAACATTATTGAGTGCTAGAAAAAAATGCATTAAATATTTTTTGAAATCCTTCGGTCAGTTTCAAGATATTAGTGAGGAAAATAAGCTCTCAAAATTTCATCAATTTATCTGCAACCGTTTTCTAGTTATCGTGTTCACAAAAAAGCGTGACATCCACACATCCACACATCCACACATCCATACATCCACACATCCACACATCCACACACACACACATCCGGACAATTGCTTAGAACATTGTATTAGACATTTTTAAATTAGGGAGGGTTCAATTAAATGAATTTAAAAAATTTGAAAAATGTCACCATTACAAAGCTTCCTCTATGAGGAAGCAAAATAAGATATTTCATGTTTTTGAGCCATTATTTTGTGATAGAATATAAAAAATTGTAAAAATTATCTTTAACGATTTAGAGTTAGACTTTAACCTCGAATAACTTTTGAGAGAGTCGACTTAGCAAACAATCATATCCGACATTTTTCGTAGATCGTTAAATTCTCTACAAGAATAAGTTTTCGTTTTCACTAGACAATTATTCGTTCAAACGCATTAAAAATAAAAAATAAATATAAAAAAATTCCTGCGTTATTTAAATGGGAAATCAAAAATCACAAATCGTCACCTCTTAATGTTAATATTAAGAGCTCAAGCTTCACCAGAATTTTTTTTCGTCATTTCTGACAATATTTTCATGGTATCTAAAGTGTTCAATGGTTTTGAGCTCTTTGAGATCAAAAGTCTGATGGAAGTTTAATGAAAAAGTCTTTTTTTAATTTTCAATCTGCCGTAACTTTTGAATGAGTCGACTTAGCAAAAAACCATATCAGACATTTTTTGTAGATCGTTAAATTCTCTATAAGAATAAGTTTTTGTTTTCACTAGACAATCATTCGTTCAAACGCATTAAAAATCGAAAAAAATTTTAAAAAATTCCTGTTATTTAAATGGGAAATCAAAAATCACAAATCGCCACCTCTTAATATTAATATTCAGAGCTCAAGCTTCACCAGAATTTTTTTTTCGTCATTTCTGACAATATTTTCATGGTATCTAAGGAAAAAAAATTGAAAGTTTTTTTTGGCCCACCCTAATATATATATATATATATATATATATATATATAATTTAAAAAAAAGTTAAACAACCACCGCAGGGTACCACTAAGAGCAACTGCCATTTAAAAAAAAATGTCAATAGCCCCCAGTAGAACCGCGGTTAAATACACCTATGGCCACGTCTCACATCCGTGAGATGGGTGGTCACAGGGCACGTCGAAATCACAAAGACAGGCCGGCGAAACCCTCGTGTGTCTTGAGAACACGATGCGACCCAAGGATGACAGCTTTCTGCATCCATCTCGCAAGTGCCTTGGCATATTTTTGGCACGCGGGTATGGCTTTAAGGTTACGAACCAGTGATAATTTCGCACCTCCGAGAGCACCTATCACAAGGACAATTACTCGTACCGAATATTTTGGGTACAGTCGTTGCAGCTCTCTTTTAAGGTCTTGATACCTCTCGTCTTTTTCTTTCTCCTTTGCAGTGATGTTGTATTCGGACGGAGCCGAGAATTCGATCACGAATATAGTTCGTTTCTCGAAGTTTTGGAGAACAATGTCAGACCTCGAGTGCGCAACGGAGACTGCTGCCCGAAAATCGTAGTTCCAGAAAATCTGGCACTTCTCGTTTCGGACAATTGACTCTATATCCCTTGGAGCGTTCGGCAGGGCGGGGTCGCGACCAACACCGTAAGAGCGACAAAGGTGGTAATAAAGTACTCTTAGGGCCGCATTATGTCTATAGACATACGTTGTTCCTGCGTGGGTCGGACACCCCAATAGTATGTGTTCTAGGTACTCAGCGTGTGCATGACACGCTCTGCACCTATCACTGGGAACTTCTTGACATAAAATGCGGGCGCGGTATGCTAAGGTGGAGATTACATCGTCCTGGCATGCGAAAATGAAGCCCTCTGTACCTGAATTGAGCCCTGATGATTTGAGGAAAGCAAAAGTTTGCTCCTTTGACAAGGACTGTTTTTCTGCATTTCTGTGAAAGTTTCCGTGCATATGCTTGTCGAGTAGCTCTTGGTGAAATTTTTTAACCTCTGCTTTCTTTACTTCGGCTTTTAGACGTGAAGCATCTAGATGGAGTAATGCACTTTCCTCACTTCTGATGTTGAAATTCAGGCCAAGGGCCTCGGCAGCTTGCTCCGCGGCTTTGTAAAGGAACGCTCCTTCGCCAATCATCTCGTGGTTTCTGACCATCTTTAGGAGAGAATCTCTGCCATTCGCAACTATGTAAGCTGTACTTAAAACAATTCGGTTATGAAGACATTGGAGATTCAGAAGTCCGCGTCCGCCTTGACGGCGTGTATATCTCTCTCCAAAAAGTCTCTACCTCCTTGAGTTTGGGTGGATTTTTTACAAAAACAGGGGGATCACTGAAGAGGCGTGATGGGTCAGCAAGAAACTGTTGATTCTCCTTGTTCCATCTCTCCCTCTTCTGTATCCTCCTCCTTGCGTCAGATAACAGCTTTATTTTGTCAACAATATGCTGCTTGATTGTCAGCAGCTTTGACTTGTTCAGTGTGTGATTCAAGGTCCTTAGTTCTTGGGCGAACTTTCGAACCCTTTCCGTGAACGGTCTACCAGATGTTATGTAGTCAATCACACATTGAACACGGGACGCATTCTGTCTTTCCCATCCAATTTTCTTGTTCAGTTGATGCAAGCGTCTTCTGGTCTTCTGATCCATCGTCGGTTTCAGCCTTCGATTTGAATCAGCCAAAGCTCTCGCAGCACCATAAACTGAGCAATTGATGGTCCAGAGGTCGGACTCTTGCGAGATATCTCCACGAAGGGAGGCATCCATTTCAGCCAGATCTTGGGGCTTAAGAGGAACTTGCATGTTGATGTTCCACCTTGTACTGAAATTGTGATCATCTTCCAGAAGGTGCCTGCTTTCTGCGGTTGGTCTTAATGTCGTTTCATCTTCGTCTGCAGCTTGTTCAAGCAGCGGTTGAGGAAGCGTTCCGCGTACATATCCATTTTTCCGGACGTGGTCGGCTTGATTTCGCAAAGACTGATGCGAAACGTATTGAAGCTCTGGGTGTTTCTGGCACCACAGAGTATGCATACGCGCCATGAAGCCTCCGCGAACAAGGATAATACTGGCATCGTAGCAGTCTAGCACGTCATTCTTAAGTTAATCCGTCCACTGAGTGTGGGCGTTTTGCCGGTTCGTCGTCGTGTTTCCATCTAAATTATTTTCAGCACCCCGAACTCTAGGATGATCGGCATTGTTTGCCGATCCATTGTCGGGTGCTCTGCGCGTTCGATCGTGTTGAACCGCATCTACAACATTTTGGTGGTTTGTTGGTTTCATTGTTGTTCCCACGAGCAGCTAGGGAAAGGGTTTGTCAATCCTTGTAGAGCCCCGCGTGCAAGGATAAGGCTGATACTCTGAGACGTCGCCCGATATCCCAGAGTCACCGTTAAAGACACCTCACCCAGGTGCCATGCAGCTTTCGGCACGGTTCTCACACTTTCGCTTAGGGGTTATTCCTTCGGGACCATCCCTGGACAATTGTCCGCGACTGCTTATTATTTATTGTAACCATATTCAGCAGAAACCCTTGGTACGGGGACCCTCTATCCGCAACCCGAGGACGCGTTCGGTGGCTTTGTCATAAGCCCTTCGGTTATATTCCAAGGGAATCGAAACCGAAACCGAATATCTATATATATATATATATATATGTATGTATGTATGTCAGAGTATACTAATAATATAGTAATAATTGAAGTGTGCGTACAAAAATCTTTGTCAATCGAACGAATTTTCCATAAAGATTATACATTTTTTGAGTAAAAAAGGCTAACCTGTCATGACTTCGACTCTTTGACCGTCGATAATTTGGATTTTCTTTTGCCTGCCCATTTTTAAGGCTTGCTGCTTTTCTTGCAAGGACGATTCTGGATCGTGAACAGCCATGTGACGAATAAGATTACCTTTATGTCTGTAATTTAAGCAAAAATATTTTTGATTATTATCATTTTTTTGAATTGAAAGTAGTTTTACACTCGAAGACCATAAACGATCTTGATTTTAATGTCTTTCTACCAGGGTCGCCACAAAAATTAATTTTTAAAATTTCTTGACTTTTCCCTGATAAAATGTTTCATTTTCCCTGATTATTAATATTCAAAGACCAGAATTTCTATCTTGTAAGATTTTTAACATAGAATCTTTTATAAATGGAATGAAAATTTTCAAATTTAAATTAAAAAATGTTCAAAGTTATTCATTTACTTCAACTAAAAAAGAAGACTTTTCTACTATAAAAGATTAATTTTCAATTAAAAACGACGAATTATCCACAAGAGTTGAATCTCCAACCAAAAAAGATGACTTTTTAACCAAATAGTTTACTTTGATAAAAACAGTTTAATTTTCAGAAAAATAATTAAATTTCCAACAAAATAATTACATTTTTAACCAAACTGTTGATTTTTCAATCAAATGGTCGAATTTTGAAACAAAAAAAGATTTAAATTCAACAAAAAACCGTTGCATTTCCAACCAAATAATTTGCTTCTTTGGAAAATAATTTTTTTTTAAAGATGAATTTCCCAATGAAAAATATAATATATCAGCCAAAAAAATGAATTTTCAACAAAATAGTTAACTTTTCAACCGAAGAGTTGAATTTTCAACAAAATAATTAAATTGTCAACTAAATACTTGAAGTTTTCACCAAACAGTTGAATTTTCAACCTACAAGACTGAATTCTCAACCAAAAATACGAATTTCAAAACAAAAAGGTTGATTTTATACACAAAAACAGAATTTTCTAACAAAATACATGAATTCTTAAATAAATAGTCACATTTTCAATTAAAAAAGATAAATCTTCAACCAAAAGTGGAAAAGTTCAATTTTCGGTAAAAAGATTAACTTCAAAGAAAAAAAAAACGATTTTTTAACCAAATAGTCCAATTTTCAACCAAAGAGATAAATCTTCAAACAAACAAGAAAATTGATTTTTACAAAGTTGTTAAAATTTTAACCGAACAGTTGAATTTTCCAACCATAAAGACGAATTTTCAACAAATAAGATTTTTTAGTCAAGAAAGAAAAAGGTCATCCAGACTGTTGAACTTTTAGGCCAAACGTAATTTTTTACAAAATAGTTTCATTTTCAATCGTAGAGTTGAATTTTCAACAAAATTATTAAATTTTCAACAAAATAGTTGAACTTTTAACTGAACATGTAGTTGAATTTTTAACCTACAAGGATAAAAATCAGCCAAAAGGGCAAATTTTCAAACAAAAAGATTAATTTTTTACCAACAAATGACAAAATTTTCAAGAAATAAAGATTTTTCAGTCAAAAAAGAAAAAAAAATCATCCAAAAAGATGAAAAGTCAACCGTGATTAGTTTTCTACGAAAAAAGACGAATTTTCAATTAAAAACGATAGATTTTCAACGAAAAATTTAAAAGTTACATTTTCAATTAATATAAGTCTCAACGGATAATGTAATAGTAGATACTTCAACCCAAAAACACGAATTTACAAGCAAAAAAGTTGAATACGCAACCGTAGAAGAATAATTTTCAACCAAACATGTGCATTATTAATCAAAAAATTTTAATTTCTAGCAAATTAGATGAATTTTTCAACTGAAAAGACGGAAAGATTTGAGTGGAATTTTCGACACCAAAACATGAATTTTCAACAAAAATGTTGAATTTTCAACCAAATGATACAATTTTTAACTAAAAATATAATCGTTAAGAGGAAGCAACTGAAAAAGGCAATATAAATACAAAGTAAATAAATTACTAACAAGAATATTATATGAGGGTGGCCGTAAACTTCATTTTTAAAATTTCCTAACTTTTCCCTGACACATTTTTCATTTCTCCTGACTATTAATATTCAAAGACCAGAATTTTAATCTTCTAAAATTGGCTGACTTTTCCCTGATTTCACGGTGTCCTTGTTAACGACAAATGACCCATGTAGGCTGATCCAAAAGTATTTGTCTTTCACATATTTTGGAACTCTTAAGTCACCAGCCTCTGAATAAAATATTTTTAATCATAGAATAAAGTAAGGTTATTTCTGAGATAAACTTTTTGCAGTTAGTACCCATCAATCTGAGAAAGTAAAATACATAATAAAAAAATGCATATTTTTCATTCCAAGAGATCTGATATGATGTAAAAAGTTTTAAATTTATACAAATTAATAAGAAAGCAACCCAAATATGCTTTTAGTATTAAAATTAAATTAATTTTGTCCTTCGTTCATAATTTCATCGCGACTTCCAAATATTTATTTACGGAACAAACTTTTTCTCGAATACGAGACTCGCGATCAATATGAATTTTGGAGAACGTTTTTATACAACCTTTAAGAGTTCAAGTCTTTTCAGTTTGATTAAATTATTATAATTGAATCAATCAGAATTAGACAAAACGTTAATTGTTTGTCTTCTAAACCAAACACCGAAACTTCACAATATTTGGAGAGCACCTTTGGATTGTGCTAATTAATTTACCAATTTACCTGCCAATTTTCAAAATTTGAACAAAATCGGATCATTGGAAGTTAGTTCCTGAAACCTAAAAAAACAATTTAAGATTACCTGAATGGTCTCTCGCATTCTGGGCATTGATGCGTTTTCTCCTGAGGCGGTGGAGGAACATAAGAAGGATTATGGTAGAGATTGCAGTGCCGCTTCAAAAGTTGTTTTTGCCTGAAGGACTGATAACAACTATCGCACTGATATGGCTTTTGATCCGTATGGATGAGCATATGGCTTTCGAGATGGCGCGCAGATATTGAAGCGTAAGGGCAGAGGTCACATTTGTAACACTTTTCGCCCTCGTGCGTTTTACTGTGAAGTTTGTAACTATACCTAAAGACACAAATAGACATTAAAAATTATAAGCCGGAAGCTTTGCCAAGTAATTTGACTAAAAATAAAGAAAGCCAGCAACGATAAATCACATCAAACGAAGACGAACCTGTCAGGGAATGTTTTTCCGCAGCGTTTACACTTCAGCGGTTTATCCGAAGTGTGTAATTTCTGCACATGAATTCTGAGATCTGTTTTTCTCCCACAGGTTGTCGGGCAAAGCTCACACTGGAATACAGGCTTGTCTCCAACTGTTCAAAAATAAACAAAAACGTCTAAAATACTGGAAAACACAATACTTATCCTATAATGAAATTATTTTTTCAACAAATTAATTTAAAAAAGAATCTCCGAGATAATATGTGTGAGAGGTTTTGCATTATTAAAGTGTAAAAATGTATGTTCAATTAAATTAATTTGAACAATAATTATCTATCTTTACTCTTTAATCATGTAAAAAATCTCGCACATATTGTCATCGTTGTTGTTCCCGATTCAAAATGTAACTTTTTCTTAGTTTTGCAAACAAAAGTAACTATCGTTTTTTTTTAGTTACTTTTACATTTTAGAAATATATGTGATAAATATATCAGCAACATCAGATCAAAACGATCCACTTTCTTCAGGAAGATTCATAACTTCCTAAAACCGACAGAAAATGTTTTAGAAAACGTTGAATTTTTCAACAAGACACGCATTTTCAAAAAATAGTTGAATTCTCAACCAAAGCAGATTAATAATCAACCAGACAGTTGCATTTTGAATAAAAAAAGGTGAAACTTCTACCAAAAAGATGAATTTTCAACTAAAATGATGAATTTTCAACCAAAAAATTTCACTTTTAACTGAGCAGTTCAACTTTCAACCAAATAGTTGAATTTGCAACCAAAAAAAGATTAATTTTTTACGAAAAATGTGATGACATTTCAACCAAAAAAGATTTTTAATTAGAAACTGTAGAATTCAACTAAAACAAACGAATTACCAACAAAATAGTTATATTTTCAACTAAGAAAGATAAATTTAACACAAAAAATGGCGTAGTTAAATTTTCAATTTAAAAAATTAATTTTCAAAGAAAAACACGAACTTGAAACAAAATAGTTGAATTTTCAAAGAAAAAAATGAATTTTTAGCAAAGGACTTAAATTCTCAACTAAAAATGATAAATCTTCAACAAACCAGATTAATTTTCAACCAAACAGATGCAGTTTGAACCAAAAAAGATGAAATTTCTACAAGCAAAGATGAATTTACAAACAAAAAAGACGAATTTTCAACCAAGAAATATTTTTCAGGCAATAGAGAAATAAAATGTCAACCAAAATGTTTAATTTTCAAACCAAGAGGGGGAATTCTCTACGAAAAAGTAGAATTTTCAACACGAAAATATGAATTTTTAACAAAAAAGCTAATTTTCAACCAAAAATGGAATAGTTAAATTTTCAGTTAGAAAAATTGATTATAAATCTAAAAAATCGAATTTTCTACCAAAGAGGTGAATCTTCAACTAAACAAATGAATTTTCAACAAACGAGTGGAATCTTCAACCAAATAGTAGAATTTTTAACCAAAATAACTGAATTCATAACAAAAAATATAATAGAAGACTTTAAAAAATTAATTTTCAAAGGAAAACACAAATTTTAAACAAAATATGCAGTTATATCTCAAAAAATAAATTAGCAGAGGAGTTAAATTTTCAAACAAAGAAATGAACTTTCAAATAAAATGACGAATCTTCGACCAAAAAAAGAGGAATTTTCAACAAAACAGTTCAATGCTCAACCAAAACAGATTAATCTTTAACCAAACAGTTGCATTTTGAGCCAAAAAGATTCAATTTCTACCAAAATAGATGAATTTTCAAACCAAATAGACGAACTTTCAACCAACAAAGATTCTTCGGTAAAACGAAAAAAAACAACCAAATTTTTGAAGTTTCAAGCTGTTGAAGTTTTGGTTGAGAATTCTTTTTTTTTGAAGCCTGTATTATTTGGTTACAAATTTAATTCTTTTGTTCAAAATCCAACTATTTGTTAAAAACATATAGTTGATTTTTTTTGCCAAAATATTTGACTTCGCAACTAAACAGTTAAATTTTCAACCAAATCGAATGATTTTCCAATAAAATTGTTGAATTTTGAACAAAAAAATAAAATTTTCAAATATATAATAAAAATTTTAACCAAAAAGATGAATTCTCAACCAAAAATAGTTGGATTTTCAACCAAAGAGATTAATTTTCAACTACAATGATGAATCTTCATCTGGAATAATTTAGTTTTTAGTAAATAAAAATTTACAACTAACATGAAAACGAATATTCAGCTCTGGAAATGAATATTTTTCTTTCTAAAAGTGTTTCTCTAGATTTAAAAAAAATATTTGAAATCCAGGGTGGAGAAAAATTCCAGTGTTCAAGCTATCGAACATTATCTGCCACAATTTGAATCGTGAAAATGAAACACAATCGCAAAAGCAATACAATTTATTGATTGTCGTAAAAAAGACTTGTGAACTACATTTCGAAAGTAACTAAAAAAGTAACGATTTTTATAGTTTCTGTTTCTGGAAAAAATGTAACTATGTAGTTACCAATTCTTCACTTATTTATGAAAGTAACTTCGTTACCACTATCTTTACCAAAAAAAGTAACTAGTTATTTCCCATCACTGGTTTTAGCAAATCTAAAAGAAGGAATTTAAAGAGGCAGATCGTTTATGCGTATCGCTTTTTGACATTATTAAATAATTTTTAAATATATTCACATATCACTTTTTCACTTACTTCCTTTTAAAACTGCTTCCTTATACCTATATTTGAAGCTTCAAATAACTTCGAAAATATTATGATTATTTTTCGATTCTTTGGCATCAACTAGTTTCATTGAGTTACAAACTTTTTAAAAATAACATAACTCAATCTATCGGCACTATGCAAATGTTTCGGAAGCCACCGGGAATGACTATATTGTTTGTTTGTAAAAAAAATATAACGTGTGCTTATGGCTTCTCGAAAACTATTTAATCTACGTTTTATATTCAGAGTTGCGCTGGTGACTCATTCTACAACTTAGAGCGTTTCTTTTGCGTTTAATCTTTCAGTAATTTATTCAGGTATATCTTCAGTGAATGAATTTTACAAATAAAATAAATGCATAAAATAATATTAAAATGAACCAATTGTATTCTTATGACTTTTAAACCAGTTACATGAAAGCTAACAATTTCGCATTATGTATAGTTTGAAAATATCGGATAAAACTGATTTTCACAGAATACAGAAATAATATAAATAACAGACTACAACAAAATATAAACAAATAGTCAAAAATAATCCCAAACGACCCAGACACAGACATTCACAATCGATCTGTTTCCACACTTAATAATAATTGTTAATAAACAAATCTATTCCTCTTCTGCGCTTATAAATACCTAAACTCTAATTACTGGTAACATCCTTCACTTTTTACATTTCAGGTAAAGCAACGCATTTTTACGAATGTGTGTACTGAATTTTTACTGAATTCTGGGCTCGGACTCACTTCAGAGATCAAAAATAGTGTCAAAAGTGGCATCAAATTCCTTTAAGTAATAAATTTATAATACAAATCACAGTGGGCCTAGGATCGACTAGAATGCTTTTTTTTTTAAATCGCACAGATGACATCAATCGCAGGAAATTTCGAAAAATATATTTCTTTAGGAATATTAATATATTCTTGTTGCTTGTTTTTAACGAAAAAATGAGATCAAACGCTATACGTATAGGAAAAGACATAAAAGCTATGTGTGATACAAGTGCGCAAAATAGGCGATTGCCAAATTTCCGATCCCGCATGGTAGTTTTCAACCAAATTTGTGTTATTTTTTTAAAAAGAATTTTCAAGAATATTTTCATTTTGCCAGCGTGCAAAATTTTCGCAAAAAAGAATCGCAAAAAATATATTTGCACATACTCTAAACTTAATTTATAGAAGTACTATTTTCATTTTTTTTTTATAGTTTGTCGAAATTTTGTATACATCTTCTTAATTCAATTTCGTATACCATGGTTGCTATAGAATTTCCACTTAAACCTCACGCTGAAAGTTCCATTCCCGAAAAATGAGAAAATCTTTGAAAATTCATGCTTTAGTAATACTAATAAAATTAATCAATTTCTTCTAAAAACGATACATTTAATTTTGAAATGTTTATCCTAGAAATTTTTACATACTTTGAATTATCAAAAAATAAATTGGCCTACCTCGAGTTAATTTATTGAAAGAAAAGTGACATTATTAAAAGTTACATTATGGGCTGCACATAGGTTACCATAGGGACCAAATCTTGAAAATAGGGTACTTTAGGGACCTTAACTGTACAAAGGGAACAATAAGGAATATAGGAACACAGTCTATGTGGCCTGCTCTCCGTAAAATTACCGAAGAAATTGAGCGGTTGGGTGCAATAACAGCCTACTTGTATTTTCAGAAGACACTCGTTTTCATTTGTTTTACAACATAACTTCAAAAAGAACGAATGAAGAACAAGTGACTTCTAAAACTGCAAGTAGGTTGGGATTACATCCAACCGCTCAATTGCTAACAGTGTGTGTTATTATTAGTCGGTATTTCAAAAAACAATCTCGCATCACTGAAAGAAATAGTTGGTTAAACCATCAAATATAACCAATATTTTCAGTTTCTAAACTCACCATTGTGGACCAACTTATGAGCCTTCAAGCTGTTGGACTGAGTGAATCTCGCCTGACAGATGTCGCACTCGTAGGGCTTTTCACCGGTGTGGATTCGCAAGTGTCGCTTCAATTTGAAAGTATCTGGACTCGCATAGGTACAATGTGGACACTGAAAAAAGACAGAAAATCATAAGCTCTAATCCTAGACTGAAAGATATACTGAGGCCTCGGACTCAATTCAAAGATCAAAAATAGTGTAAATAGTGTCCTAAAATTTTTCAAGCATTAAACTAATATTAATGGAAATAAAGAATAGAAGGAGTTGTGATGTTAAAATCAACAATGTTTTTATTAAATTCATTTTGTTGGAAAAATTATTACACGATTTGCGATTTTTGTTTGTTTTTTGATGGGAAAAATAAAAATGTTATCAGAAGATTAAAAAGGTACTAATCACTTTTTCAGAGCGTAAAATGTTGCGTACTCCGACACACTTAACGTATGCCCGAATTTAAAAGTCCAAAATCAAAAATTGTGCATTCGACAATTAGCCTGATTTTTGAAGGACAATTACAAGTTTTCGAACATAATATTTTTTAAATGTTAAAAATGAACTTGTGTATTTTAAATGATATTCTTAGTCTATACATTTTCAAAATTCCTATTTATTTATCGCAGGCCTGACAGTCTTTCCCATTTTTCTCATTTTTCCACTTAAATGCGAATTGAATTAATAGAATCCAATAAGAAAATACAACTATTTATGGTTGAAAGTTCAATGTTATCATTTGAAAAAAAACTACTATTAATTTTTTGGTTAAGAATTCATGTTTTGGGTTAAAAATGTTATATTTGGTTCAAAATTAAATTATTTTGTTAAGAATTCAACCATTTTTTTAAAAAGCCATACTTCTTGGTTGAAAATTAAACTGTTATGTAGAAAAGTCGTATTTTTGTCGCGAAAATTCAACAATTTGGTGAAATTTTTTTTTTTTTTAGTTAAAAATACAACTGTTTGGTTGAAAATTCCACTGTTTTGTAGGAAAAATCGTATTCTTGGCTCAAAAGTTCCACAAATTGGTAGAAAATTCGCCTTTGTTGGTTAAATCCAACTGCTTTTACTTTGAATTAATTTTTTTTAAATTTTATTATTTGGTTCAAAATTGAATTATTTTGTTGAACATTCAACAATTTTGTTGAAACTTCATACTTCTTCGTTGAGAATTCAACAATCTGGTAAAAAAATGTATGTATTTTGTTGAAAATTGGTCTCTTCCGGTTAAAAATTAATCTTCTTGGTTCCAAATTGAACTATTGGTTAAAAAATGCAAGTTATTGAAAATTCATCTCTTTTGGTAGAAAGGTTGGTTGAAAATTAATCTGTTTTGTTGGAGGATTCAATTATTTTGTTGGAAATTCGTCCGTCTCGGTTTAATTCAACTGTTTTTGATTTCAAATGAAAATCTTTTCTTGTTTAAAATATAAACTAATACATTTTCTGTTGAGAATTTTTTTTTGCTTGAAAATTCAACTAATTGGTTCAAAGTATAATTACTTTGATAATTCAGAAAAAACAATGTAATTATGCACGGCCCTTAATCAGCCATTGAGACAATTGTGTGAAAATAAGTCTCTTCAGTGTCATTTTTTTCGGAATAGTAGTAAAATAGTGTCATCCCTGGCGGAAAATATTTTTACAAGAAAGCACAACATTTTTACAACTGTAATTTTTTGTTTAAACATGTACTTTTCTGTAATAAAATGTACCAAATTTAACACACACAAAAATATAATTAAGTCCAAATAGCTAATTTTTTCTTGTATTTTCTTGTAGAAATGTAAGAAAAAATAATACAGTATAAGTTTCTACTATTCAAAAATTTGTATAACTTCTTATTAGTATTTTTTTTACTTTGTTGCAAATTGTTTTTTTCTTTTTAATTTAAGGCGTTTGGCATAATAAAAACACTTTCAAATTAATGTACATTAATGTAAATTAATGTAGAAAATTTAAAATCTTTACCCAAAAAATAGAAGATTTCATAGAAGTTTAAATATTGGAACTGTACTGAAAATTATGTTGTAAATACCAGTAGTTTATTGTGGAAAAGCACAACCTTGGTGGAAACTTTTTTGCAAAAATGTACAACAAACTAAAACCATTTTTACAGGAATCTACAAATAAATAGAATAAATTACAATCAACCTTACAGGAAAGCAAAACTTTTTTCTATTACTCTGACGAACTTTGTCCTTTTTGTATTTTATTGTAAATTGTTGTATTTCATTGAAGTTTTAATTTCCTACAAGAATTTCCGAAAAAAGTACATTGACAATAATCTACAGGAATTTTTAAGTTTTTCAGCCAAAAATTTGTTCTTTTTCGATCTGCGGTGACAAATATTTAGAATACTGCAATGAGATAATTTGAAATTAAGATGTGTACATGATAGCTATTAAAAAGAAGGTTTTATGTTTCAACTTTAAAGGAATGGTAGAATATTAAAAGACAATAATGAATTATCGTTATTAAACAACAAAAACCTTACGTTTGGAGTTTTTTTCTCAAATATATAGCAATCTATTGGAGACAAAAGATGTCATTCAAACTTATGTCTTTGCAACGTTCTCAGTGTTTGTCATCCCAGTTCGAAAAAGAACAACTTTTTGACTGCAAATAAAAATTGAATAATTGAGAAAGAATTCATAATGGCCACTAAAATAAAAAAATTAGTACCCTTAAAACTTGAAATTTGTCCCTTTAAAGTAATCAAAACTAAAATGCAAATTAAAACACTCAAAGTGGAATACTTTTGGACTTTGAAAGTTGTTTTTTTTTCGACCTAGGATGACAAATATTGAGAACATTGAAAAGAAATAATTTTAAATTACATATATGGTGTCCAATTGATTGCTATATACATTTGAAAATGAACTCCAAACGTAAGGTTTTTGTTGTTTAATAACGATTATTCATTATTGTCCTTTAATATTCTATCATTCTTTTAAAGTTTAAACATAAAAGCTTTTTTTTAAAGCGAGCATGTACACATCTTAATTTAAAATTATCTCATTGCAATGTGTCGAAAAAGAAGAACTTTATGGTTTCAAAACCTGTAAATTCCTGTAGATTCTTGTAGTTTACTTTTTTCGTAAATTCTTGTAGAAAATTAAAACCCCAATAAAATACAACAATATACAATGAAAAAAAAAGTACCAAATTCGTCAGAATAATAGAAAAAAGTTGTACTCTCCTGTAATTTTGGTTGTAATTTATTTTTAGATTCCTGTAAACACGGTTTTAGGTTTTTGTACTTTTTTATAAACAATTTTCCACCAGAGATCGCTCAAAAAGAGTCAGTCTCAATAGTGTCGTAAGTCCGAGGCCAGTATCCTAAATTTTTTGAAAACGATGTAAGAAAAAGAATTATAATGCGTAAGAGGCAACCTCGTAAGGACGTTCTCCCGTGTGTATGCGCATGTGACTGCGCAACTTGTTCTTCTCGACACTAGCATAATCACAAATCGTGCACTTGTGCGGCTTATCGTTGGTGTGCTTGTATCGCGTATGTCGCACCAGTTCACCTGCATGTGAAAAAAGAAACAAGTAAGCAAACGTACCTGATAAGGTCGTTCTCCTGTGTGGCAGCGAATGTGTCGCTTCAGTTTGGACAGCTCTACAGACGCGTAATCACACTCGTGGCATTTGTGTGGCTTTTCATGAGTGTGTCTGTACCGAACATGTCTTACAAGCTCACCTGTAACCAAACAAATTCACGATGTTCAAAAGTTCCTGGTCGATGAGAATGAGAAAATTTGACTATATGCTTTTAACTGAATCAATACACATTTCTTAAAAGTCTCACATTAGTAACTGTTACGGAAACAGGATTAATCTATATTCCACCTTTCATTATTTTTCATGAAACAAAGAATGAAATAGCTGAATTAACATACCATCAACGTATTTTCGGATTGAGTGTACAAAACATTAAGCACTTCAAAATGAACTAAGGTCAAATTTCAACCAATAACCCAATTTTACTTAACACGATATTTTCTCTTTAAACTACAAACGGTGCCAATACTACTGATGTCAATAAAACATCTACTTTCATCGATGAATAAAAAGTGTACAATAAAAAAGAAAGAAACGAATTACAAATTTAAACATATTAAGCAAGAAACAAAATATTTAATCAAAGCAAAACATGTCGGTACATACAACACATGCAGTTACACAAAGTCACAAGTGAAAACGGTCATGATTTTCACTAAACTAAAGGGTTCAGCATTTTAAAACCCTTTTTGAAAATAATCTAATAAATAGAAGAAATTTAAAATCGAACCCTTGAATTTAATAATTAAATAACTGAAACTGAATAGTTTCATTCAAGTGATATTAATTCCTTCCATGCTCACTCTTTAGACAATTTATTCTTTGCGTTTATTTAACACAATTTGTATTTCAAGTTCTACTTAAAATTAGATTGAATACATTTATATACGAGAACTATAGGGATTAGAAATAATAGTTTACTTACCGGACGTAGTAAATGCACTGTCACAGAACTTGCAATGATGGGGTTTGGTTCCTGTGTGAGTATTGACATGATTTTGAAGCGAAGCCAAAGTCTTAAAACCTCTCTCGCATACGCTACATTTGTGAGGTCTTTCCTCAGAATGGGACTTCATATGACGCGACAACAGGTACCTGTTCGGAATTATTGAAAAATAACACAATTTTGAAACAAAAAAGAAAAATTTCTATTAAAATAGGTTGAGATGAAACTGATGGGTTGATCAATCTCGAAATCTGGTGTACAAGTCTTCGTGAAATCTTTTAAAATCAATAATATCAGTAAAATCATTGAATTTATTTAAGTGTTTCATGTAATCTTTGACAGTTTTGCGAAATGTTTTAAATTCTTGCGAAATCATTTGAAACCTTTATAATGTTTGAAATCCTTATGAAAACTTTTGCGAAATCTTGGAAATATTTGTGGAATCATTGAAAATACTTTGAGATCGTTGTGAAATCCCATAAATATTTGTGAAACCTTCAAAATATATTTAAATGTTTTGAAACCTATCATTCAATCTGTAAAATTTCTGTGAAATCCTTTTAATCCTTCTGAAATTCTTTTAAAGCATTAAAATCTTTGAACTCTTTATGAAATTTTGGAATTTCTTTTTTGTGAAATCCTGTGAAATCTGTTGAGATCTTTGTAAAATCTTATAAATATTTGTGAAGCATTTAAAATCTTGTTCAATGTCTTGAAATCTTTGTCTAGTCTTCGAAATCATTCTAAAAATTTTGTGAATTTTGGAAATTGTTGTGAAATCGCTGAACTCTTGGTGAAATATTTTGAAATTTTTGTGCAATGTTTGAACTCTTGGTGATATTTGTGAAATCTTCTGAAACTTCTGCGAAATTAAACAACAAAGTGAAATATTTGTAAAATCTTAGAGATCTTTTGAAATCCTTTAGAACTTTTCAACTCTTTGTGAAATCTTTTCGAACGTTTTGAAATTTTTTATAAAAGCTTTGAAAATATTTGTCTCTATGAAATCTTCTAAAACACTTGAAACCTTTTAGAATCTTTGAACTCTGTAAAATCTTAGAAATCTTTTGAAATCCTTTAGAATCTTTGAACTCATTGTAAAATCTTTTGAAATATTTGTCATATCTTCTGAAACGTTTTCAATTCTTCAGAATCTTCAAACTATTTGTAGAATCATTCGGAAAGTTTTAAAATATTTTGAAATTTGTATGAAAACTTTAAACTATCTATGAAATCTTTCGAAATATTTTTGAAATCTTTGAAACTTTTGCGAAATATCTTGAATTCTTCTGAATTCCTTTGAAACCTGTATAATGTTCGAAATCTTTGTGAAATCATTAAAATCTTTGAAATCCTTTAGAATCGTTAAACTCGTTGTGAAATCATTTGAAACCCTTTACAATTTTTTGAGATCTTTGTAAAGTGTTATAAGTCTTTGTGAAACCTTTAAAATCTTTGAAAATGTTTTATGAAAATATTGTATTGAAAATGTTATATTATGACATCTTTTTTCAATTTTTGGAAAAATGTTGCTAAATCTTTGAACTTTTTTGAGATCTTTGTGAAAACATTAAAATTTTCTTAAATTTCTCCGAAATGTTGGTAAAATATTTTGAAATCTTAGTAAAATCTTTTGAAATTATTCAGAATATTTAAACTCTGTGAAATCTTTGAAATTTTTTAACATTGTGAAATTTGCTACAATATTTGTGATGCTTTTAGTATCTTCTGAAACGTTTGAAATTCTTTAGAATCTTTGAACTCTTTGTAAAATCTTTTTTTTTTTTGCGGAATCTTTGAACTATTTTTTAAAATTTTGTGAAATCTTTTTAAATCCTTCAATAACTTTGAAAGTGTTTGAAATCATTGGAATCTTTGAAATCCTTCAGAATCGTTGAACTCTTTGTGAAATCTTTTAGATCCTTCTGAAATCCTTTGAAATATTATAAATTTTGGTGAAACCTTTAAAATCTTTTTAAATGTTTTCAAATCTTTGTAAAATTTTTGAAATTTTTGTGAAATGTGCTGAAATACTTTGAAATCTTTTTAAACTCTTTGTAAAATCTTTTTAAATTTTTGTGAAATATTTTTAATCTTCTGCAAATTTTTAAAAGTTTTTGTGAGATCTTTCGAAATTTTTACGAAACCTTTTAAAGTTTTTTGAAATCTTTTAACTCTTTATGAAATGTTTCAAAATATTTGTGATATCTTTGGAATCTTAGGAAACGTTTGAAATCCTTTGGAATCTTTGTAAAATCTTAGAAATCTTTTGAAATCCTTCAAAAATTTTGTGAACTGTTTTGAAATTTATGCAAAATCTTTGAAATTTTGTGAAAGCTTTAAACTCTTTGTGAAATACTTGTGATATTCTTTAAAACTTCTGAAACATTTTCGAAAATTTGGTGAAATCTTTCGAGACTATTCAAAACTTTGGAAATCTTGGTGAAATCATTAGAATCTTTGAAATTTTTTCATAATCTTCGAAATTTGCGTAAAATCTTAAAACTCGTTGTGAAATATTAGAAATCTTTGAACCTGGTGTACACTGAATAGTCGAGTGGTGAACACCTCGGTTGAAACTATTTCAGAATATTGATCAAATAATAAATATATACCGTTTTGGACTAGTGTAGTTGCAGTAGTTACACATGTGAGCCTGAGTCACAGTTTGAGACTTTCTGGGGATGTACTTGATGATTTTGGTCTTATCATCCTCTGCCTCGGATTCAACGGGAACTTCATTATCTTCGTTATCCTCGAAATCATAAACTGTGAGGTCTTGTTCCCCATCTCCTTCTTCACCCTCGCCTCCTTCACCACTCTTAATTCTCTTCGGCTTCTCCTCCCCTTCGGGTTGTTGTACTATAAGTACATAACTCACTTCACCAGGATTAGTATCCGAAGGAACAATTGTTACAGTCTGATACGCATCTCCGGAATTTATTACAACTTGATTACCTGTACCATTCCCAGTTTGACCCTAAAAGTTATACAGTAATTAAGATTGGAATCAGAATAGGTAAATCAATAATTAAATTGTCTTTTAAATTACATCATCTTCTGTTTCAACTTGATCAAGCTCCTCGATCTCTTGATACTGATCTTCTTGTGCAGTCTCTCCTTCGGTCTGGCCATCTGGATCTTCGACTTCCTGTATTTGAACTTGGGTCATAACAGGCGCATCTTCACCACTGGCTTGATAGTAATACTGCCCTGACTGATCAACAAAGTAGGTTCCACCTTCTTCGCCACCAGAAAGACCTTCGACTTGTTGCACTGTACATTGAATTTCCTTCTTAATTTTATACTAATCAATTTGTAAATTAAGGCAAAGTAAAAATAAATTATTGACGAACGTACGCTGAACATGTTGAAACTGTTCTCCCTGACCACCTTCAATTTCTTTGTTAAAAGTCTCAAGATAGGTCTGAATTTCCGTTACGGACTCCTGACCTCCTTCCAGTTTTATAGTTGCCACGTTAGTTGTCATCTTTGCGTGACTAAATCATGAAACTACAGGATTTATAAAGGTTTACCTGAAAATCAAAAGGAATTATGATTTATGTTGGTCCACTGAGCTTAAAAATCAATAATGTTAAAGTTCAGAACTATATTTTATTTTTAGTTTAAAGCAAAGTATTGACTAACTACAATATGTAAATGTATATACTATATATACAATTAACTCCCTTAAAAGAAGTGGTTTATGTCATTTTTTGGTAAAGGTTGAAAATGCGATGCGTTTTGTTGAAATCAAAATAAAAAGCCGTCCCTGATAAAAATTTTCTGGATTAATATTTATAATAGCGAAATCATGAAATGCACAGAAGAATATAATGATTCTGTCCGTCCAGACACTTCACAATAAACATTGAAAAAAGGCAAAATGATAATTAAAAATGCGAAATTAAAATATCCGCAAGTTTATCAGCGTACAATTTGTATAACACCAAGCATCAACTTGAGATTGCGAAAGGTAAATACGGGCTGAGAATGTATAAAGATAAATCACGATGTTAATTGTTATTGTACTTTTTCCTGCATTCCTTTCAATTAAGCAAGTATTACTTAATCATCCAAAGTGTAAAAAAAAAGATATTGGACCAATTTGAATAAAAGATTACTCAACTAGAACACCACAAAATATGAGGAGTAAACGAACAAAACGTGATAAATCCATTTTTTTTTTAATGGAGATGATTGTTTCTGTATATAAACTCTTTTCAAAAGTTATAAATATTTTTCAATATTTCGCTTATAATATCTTATATCTTTCTATTTGTACAGCAGAGTTATGATCAAAGAAGGTCTTCAGGAGAGCGAGCTTATCACGTTCGTAAAACATCCGGTGCCAAAGCACAGTCGCTGAAGTTGTAGCCTAAGCGAACTCTTAACTTAAATTTTGTTCATTTGAAGCAATCAAAACTAAACTGCATATTAAAGCACTTCAAGTGCAAATCTTTTGAACTTAAAGCTTTTAAAGTTGAAGCTTAAAAAATTTTTCGTTCAGACTCAAATTAAAACGCTTAATACTGTACACCTATAAAATGGAAGCTATTAACACCCGGATCAGTGTCCACTCTGTGACAGTATACATTCAAAAGGATTTTTTTGTATTTCTTTTATTTAACAGCCTGACAACCTATAATATCCCATTCCGAGTTTCGTTTTCATCAATGGATTTCAAGCTACATTTCAAGCTATATCCTTAAATATTGAGAAATGAACTACAGTGGATTTATCATGCTTTGTTCGCTTACTCGTCATATAATTAAAAAACAACTAGTAATGAAACGAATTTGAAAATTTACAATTTTATTACATAAGAAACATGAAAAATAATACAAATTTCAATACAATAATATTTTGAATCCGTTTTCAAAACGCAGAAATCTAGTTGACTGGTTTTGCAAACAATTATTCTGTGTTTATAGCATTATTATTTAACAAACTTGTTTACATGCTTATTTTCTATAAATATTTTTGCAAAGACAAATTATTATTTACCGTAACGTTACCTTATAAAATGATAATTTACTAGTAGAGTGATCAGACGGCTTTATTGGAAAATCAGAGCATTATCTCACTTTTCACCCACTTCAACCTGTAATTTCCTCCAACCCTGATACAATTTAACTTAAGACACGTTATTTAAAAAACAGGGTTGGTAAAAATAAAAAGGTAAAAATTCATTAACTTTTTCTGACCTTTGTCTGGCAAATTTTTCCTGACCATTATAAATTCTTCTTTCTGGTGTAAAAACATCCTTACACCTAGGAGATCAATAGTATTAATGGAAAAAAAGGGTTTGTTTCTAAATTTATTTCAAACCCGTCGAGTGAGTTTCAATTAACAAGTCAAAATTGTGCAAAAAAGTTATTTTTGAACAGAAAGGCTCACAAAAAAATACGAATTTGCAACAAAATAAACGAATTTTCAACTAAATAAAATTTCAAGTAAAAATATAATAGTTACATTTTCAGTTTAAAAAATGAATTTTTAACTAAAAAAAGAATATTCAACATATAAGTTGAATTTTCAACAAGAGAAATGCATTTTTAACTAAAATGATGAATCTACAACCAAAAAAATACTTGAATTTTTCAACAAAATAGTTGGATTTTTAGCTAAAACAGATAAATTTGCAAATTAAAATGGAGTAAATAAATTTTCAATAAAAAAATTCATTTTCAATCAAATCAAATGAATAGTTACATATTTAACCAAAGGAAATTCGTTAACTTTCCTTGACTTTTCCCTGGCCAATTGTTAATTTTTTCTGACCTTTACACATTTCTCTTTCAGGTTACATTTTCAAACGAAAGAAATTAATGTTCAACGAAAAAAATACATTTTTAAGTAATAAGACTAATCTTTAACAAACAAAAAATGAATTTTCAACCAAAAAGTTTAATTTTCTATAAAAAAACGAATTTTCAAGAAAATAATGAATTTTCAACTAAAAAAAATCAATTTTAAACCCAAAAGAGGAATAGTATATTTACAGTTGAAAAAATTAATTTTCAGAATAATAGTAAAATGTTCAACCAAAGAAATCCATTGTCAATCAAACAGATAAATTTTTCATGCACAAGATTATTATTCTAATACAACAGTCAAATTTTCAACAAAATGCATGCATTTTCAACCAAACAGTTGCGTTTTCAACTATAATGATGAACCTTCAATACAAAAATAAATTGTGAACAAAATAGTTGAATTTTCGAACGAAAAGATAAATTTTCTAATATAAACATTAATTTTCTAGAACAAAAAACGAATTTTCAACAAAATACATGCATTTTCAATGAAAAAAAAAAGATTACCTTTGAACCCAATAATTTAAGTTACATTTTGAATGAAAAAAATTAATTTTTGACAAGACTAAAACCATTTTTAAAACAAAAAATTTAATTTTTAATTAAAGAAATCAATTGTCAACAACATTTGCAACCAAAAAAGGAATAGTCAAATTTTTAGTAAAAAATTGAGTGTTACGAAAACAGATGAATTTTTAAACTAAAAAGACGAATTTTCAACCGAGAAAGAAGAAAAATATCGAAGTTTAAATTTTCATGCCCAAAAAGCAAATTTTCTACAAAGCCATTGAATTTGCAAACCAAAAATATGAATTTCCAATAAAAAAATTAATATTCGACCAAATAGTTGAATTTTCAACAAAACAGTTGAATTTTCAGTCAAAAAGATTGACTTTTTTGTTTTTAACGATGCTGTTTTTTCGAGGCCAACATTTTTATTTAAATGATTGAGAACAATCCGTAATATATGTTAATCATTTTTTATACTTTTTAGAACTTCCAGTTTTTTTAGGCAGTACGATATTTTCCTTTCTTTTTAAATATTAGTAAAATTCCACACATGCCAAGTTTTTAAAATCGAGTATTTCGTAATCATCAGATTTAATATTTCTTTTTTAAAAACAAAATATACAAATGCTGAAGTATATTATTATGTCATTAAAAGTCACAATATACTGTAAAGTTACAATAAAAAGTGTTTCGTACATATATTTTTCATAATTCTGTTAATGAGTCAAAGCATAACTGCCTGTTATCACTCGGATGCCGATAACAATCACAGGGTCGCGTGTGCTATGTCAACAAAAAAAAAACAGAAAATCAATCACAGCGTTCACTACCTCCTGAAGTTCCGCAAACCACTTAGAGTCAATTACCTTAATTACACTTGATTTTTGACAGGAGTCGAGGAAAAGTAGAATAGTAGGGAAAATCAATATTGTAAGAACGATATATGAATATACGGGACAAAATTTGCGGAAGGAAAGCTCTGCATTAGAACCTGGGGAATAACTTCCCGGAGACGTTCAAAGCGTGTTTGCCCCGTAAATCGCGATACATATTATTATTATTACTTTATTGACTTCAAGCTGATATCCAGAATGAAGGGCCAGAAGTGAGTCAGAATTGGACTCTTGGCCTTTCCTGCGAGGTTCTACATATATTTCGAAGAATCAAAACCCAAAAAGTGGAAACAACTTTAGATTGTAGACTTTCGAGAAATTATAATAAAGTAGGGAAAATCGCGGTAAAGACACGAGTGATGTTGACATAGGTCGCCATGAAACAGGCGGCGAAGGCGAAGCGAGGAAAGACGCCATGGCCGAGATAAAAGTTCCAGGTGCAGTATCATGACGAGGACGGGGAGTCCGGGCGTCGACCAGGAAGCTCGGTTGCGGGAATTCTCATAAACCTCGTTGCCCTAGAAGCCGCGCATTCTGTCGGGGAGCTTTTAAGACAACGAGGGTGCTTTCGACTTCAGGACACAGGGGGCATTAACGACAAAAATTTCAGAAAATTATCACTGTCGGCGCTGTCATCAATATGGAGGGCGCAACTAAAGAGGCAAAGAGCTAGGTCCGTCCCGCTGTAAGATGTGTAAAACTTACCAGCTTTTTCTCGACCACGATGCTTCTGGGATGTTCGGATGGCGCCGAAACCACCGCGATTCGCCAAAATTTAATTTGCCCCACGTTTTCCTAGAGTTAAAGGCACACCCGTGCCCGATAAAGTGAAATTAATTCGCTTTATCTCGTAACTCGAATTTCTTCGCGTGAGGGCGTTGTGTAAGAACCAGCGACAACACAAATGGCTGATCGAACGGCGACGGGGCGAAAGTTTGAATGATGCGCAGTCGCGTCTGCGCACTGAGGCGCGAAATACGACCCACGTGAGTGTATGTATGTGTTCCAAGCCCAGGTCCGTAGTTGCGCAAAGAACTTGTTTCAAAAAATATGGGGACTCTGTTTGTGAGCACTGGTAAGAGTTCAATTAAAGAAGATTAATTTATGCAGATTAATTGCCTTCACAGAAGTGTATTTCGACAATGGGAGTGTATTTATTAATCAAAATGTTGAGTTGTAAAAGTATGTGTCTGGTATTTGTTCTGGAGGGCAATGTACACCACTTCAGCCATTATTGGGTATTTCAGCTTGCGTGGGAAAATCCAACATGTCTGCATGCCGCGGGTCAAACAATAATACCAATTGCATGGGAAAAAACTTATTTTTTTTAATAACCTGGAAAAAAAATATTATTCGCCATGTGTATTTGGACATTATTTTTTATTTTTCAAAAGCAATTAAATTAAATAATAAAATCAATCAAATTTTCCTTCAACTATTTTATTATTCAATTATATATGCAAATACACTGATGGTAACCAATAATTTTTTCCAAGTTATAAAAAACATTAAATTTTGCTCAAAATCGCGAAAAATTATTGCCCAAATGCACAGTGGGCCAAAAAATGTCCACGGACAAATTGATTTTTAGAAGAAAATTATTATCCGATTTAAACGTTCTTTTTCAAAAATGAAATCTAATCAAATTCTACATCAAGCTGTCATAGCCGATTTTTGAAAAATGTTGTAACTGTTGTTTTTTATTCAATTACACGAAAGTAAAAAAAACATGCATATATTTGGTTATCCAAATATGATCTGATAGGAATTTCTCCCGAACCAATTCGCGGAATCATTCCGGATCTCTGTATCCGAACCAATCTGAGCCAATTCGAACATATCCGAAAAAAGTACTACATTTTGTTTGACCCAAATCAATCCGAATCAATCCGAACTCGGACTGATATACACTGAATTTTCAATCCGAATGAATCAGAGTTTGGATTGAATTGGATTAATTCGGATCGAAAATCGTTTTAGGTCAATCCGAGTTCGGATTCATTCGGATCGAAAATTTGGTTGGGATTTATTCGGCTTGGAAGTTCGGATTGAACCGGTTCAAGGTCGGATTAATTTTTGACCGATTTGGAACGAACAAAGTGTAGAAATTTTTTGGATTGGATCAAATTAACTCGGATTGGTTCGAATACAGATTCCGGAATGATTCGGATCTCTTCGGATTGGTTTGGAAGGAATTCCTATCCGATACTTTCGCCAGGGTAAGCTCTAAATGTTTAAATACACTACGATCACAATGAATAATTGTTATTATTTAAACAAATTATTATCATGTCATGTATTTATAAATAAAATTCCATTTTTTTCGCAGTATTAACAGCCAATTATTTATCAATGACTTGTAGCCACGAATCGATAACATTTGATCATTGTTTAAATAAACTTAATTAACATATGAATTATTCGCCTATTTGTTATAACGTTTCAACTTTGTCTTTTTAACGTAATCAATTGTTGATAACAAATTTTTTAACTTTCTTTAGACCCATTCGAAAACGTTCCACTATTGGTATTATTATTAACAATGTTATAAACAAATTTTTTGCGCCCAATGCGTTTGTAAACTAAAAATAACGTTTTTCGTGCGACATCCACTTAAAATTACTTAGCAATAATTCCTTGCTATCAGTTATTAGCAACTGATGATTTATTAAAGAAACTGAATGACTACTTGAGTTTATTTTTCGGTTTACAGAATTATTCGAAGATATCAGTAAGGGGTCATTCACAAAATACGTGATACGTTCATGGGAGGGTATGGGGGTCTATCAAAGTATCATTCGCCGTGTTAAGAACAATCGAAAAAGCATTACGCAAGGGGGGGGGGGGGGGTAAATTTCGTTAAAAATGTATCACGTATTTTGTGAATGGCCCTTAAAACAGAAAGTGTTTTATGAGAATTAATTTGGTTTTTATAATAACATCTCTACATTTGAAATGCTTCTTAAAATCCTATATTTTATATTGTATACGGATACATCAATTGAATTATTAATAACAATAAAAATAGTTGATTTTTATCGAAATGTCTAAAAAGAACTTTAAAAATTTGTTATTAAGAGTTTCTCACGTTAAAAGAATAACGTTTAGGGGCGTAAATATAGCCAAAAAATTCGTTTCCTAATTAATTTTTTTAAAACAATGATCAAATTTTATCGATTCATAGCAAGGAGTTAAAAAAGCGGAATTTGGTTTATAAATACATAGCATGATCAATTTTTTTTGGATGACCAAATATGATACTCACGTTAAAATTGCGAAATCATGTATGGTCGATTCCGTAGAAAAAACTTTATTTATTCCATCATAAGTACCTGATATACGTATTCCAGAATTGTTTATAAAATGACAAATTATATATTAACTCTCATTATTTGAACTAAAAAACTAGATCTTTTGTCCATAAATTGTTTAAATTTAGTGACGAAGTGCTGCCAATCATCACGAAACAATTTTCATGAAGTTATTTGTTTATGACAATATCAATAGATGTTCAAACATTTTCATTTATATTGAACATCTTTTTCAGATAGTTGATGCATGTTTTCTATATATTTTTGAATCAATCGAAGTATTTGTTATAAAACCATACACTTTAAAAGTCAAAAAATATATTTTGTTTAATAAATAAAAAAAAATAATTACCATGGAAGTTTATGCAGAATTTTTCGTGGAAGCTTTATTTCGGATATCAAATATCTTACAAAACACGCACATCATTTTTGCCGCACCGTTGTATAGGGCAAACAAATGTGAAGCTTCTCGTGTTCATTATTGAACAATAGTTTCAATAATATTTGGCTGAGTTATAACGATTTATGTTTTAAAAAATAATTGAATTTGGGAAAAATGTGCCCCTTTTTTAATTTTATTATTAAAAATATTCATTGAAAAAAAACTTCAAATAGAAAAAAGTTTTGCATTGTCATTCTCTATAGGTGCATATTTTTTTATTTAATTTTTTGAACTTTAAAATTTGGATATCACGAGACGCTTTGACAATAATTTTTCACGTTTTCTAGGGTATTATTGCTTGACCCTCGATGCGCTGACATCTTGCCAGCTGACGTCAAAACATGAAATACATACCTATACATTTGTCTCTGACCTCATTATTAAACATCCGTTTGACCCGTTTGAAGTTTTGACCGGCAATCTGATTGGTCAAATATTACCAAACCGATTAAAATGAATATTCAACGTTCTTTCATTTATTTATTAGTTCAGTAAAAAAGAAAGCGGTTTTTTTTTAATTGTGAAAAAGAAAAGATTTTCAAGACAATTATTGCGTTTGTAAATTTTAGCAAAATTTCCAATTATAAAATTCAAATTCTATTGTAAACACCTGTGCCGTTTTTCTACCTTCATAATACTGAAATACTTATGTAAGCCTGCAAGAATATGCAATAAAAATATCAATCAATATAAATTTAAATTATAATCATCTGTCGTCATATCCTTTAAGTCGGATTCACATGGAAAAATTGCGAAACTGCCTCGTGGCGCCAAATTTAAAGTAGAATAGTTATTTTTCCGCATTGTTAAAGATGATGAAATTTGATTTAAAGACAGGACTTCATTACCATGCATCGCAATAAGAACCAAGTACATAAATCATCACATTTTTCCACAAAATCTTTCTTCTTAAATATAAATTCCAAGCCATGCAAGCTTTGGCGGGTCCACCTGTTACAAATGGCTGCAAATTTGCAGTCTTTCTACTGGCGCCAGATTACGTGACTTGTTAGGAAAATTCCTTAACAACCAATCGCGCGCCTCCATTTCGGGGTTTTCCAGAATAGTTTCCAGAGCGCGCGTTTACAGTCGCGAAGTGAAGAGGAACGCTTCGCAGAAAACTTTGTGGAAAATTTTTTTACTAAACGCGTTGCAGAGATCAAAACAGTTACGGAAATCTGCTCAAGTCCGGGCCTCCGGATCTTAGAATCGCGTGTTTTCACGGCGCCATGTTGCTGATGCGTCACGTGACGACAGAGCAGTAGGTGAATGCGCCGGGTCGTAATCGCCAAACTTTGATTAAAAACGGTATAAAAATTAGCGCGTGCGAATTGTTACTACAACGAAAAGTTTCTCCGGTATCATGGATCCACGTAAATTAACAGAATTACTGCGGGCGACGATAGACCCCGCGCAACAAAAGCAGGCGGAGGAACAGCTCAACCAGGTACGTGTGCTGTCGCTCGTAAAAACGTGCTCTGGTCCCTCTTCGCAAAACCAGACACATGTGGCTTCTATCAGTTCCCGGGGTGTCTGGAACGAGTTTCCACTTCTCCTTGTTTATTCCAAGGGTTTTTTCTTTTCTTTGAGAACAATTGGAGGACCGGGTAGATTTGGAAATGATTTAGCAAAGCTCGCCGATTTTGAGGAATCGAAATCTGGCAGGAGCTCCGATTTGGATGCAATGTGTATGTACTCTTATCCGTCATCCTGGGACAATATAGATTCTAGAATGCTTTTTTCAGATGGGCTCACGATTTTTGGAAAACTTGATTTTCTTGCAATTATATTTTAGGTAATTGGGGTTCTTATTTGGGACATTGAGATCTTGGATTTGATTTTTTCAAAAGAGAACTTCATCGCGAATTTTTAGACAATCTGGACGATTGCTGGTTACATGAGTGTGGTACTCTGATTGTATCTTTTTCTGTACAATGAATGATAACAAGAAGATTTTGGTTTAAAGAGACATTTTTAGTTTTTTTTTCGTATAACACCATTTTTTGGTATTCTACAATTTTAGTGTTTGATATTTTTATAACTGTTAATTTTAATTTAATGTTTATAACGCACAATATGTATTATAAAAATTATAACACTAAAAGTCTTAAATGTAAAATAATCTGAAGAATTTAAAGGAATATAAATGTCTTAATTTTACAAACATTTTTCACGTAAAAGTGATGATGTATTCGAGCGCACATGACTTGGAGTAAGATAGCCAACTTCATATTTCAATTTTTAAGCATTTGCATTATGAAAAATAAAAATGAAAAAAGAAAATTTTAATAAAAGCGCAGGAAGCGCCCAATCTGTTACTTTGTTACTGTTACATGTTAACCATTCAATCGCACGCCTTAAGTTTTTCGATTTGAAGGAACAAATCATTTTTAATACAAATTTCGAAAAACTATTGTGTAGGTTTATTTCTTTATTCGTTTTAAAGGTTATATATGTCAATATAATTTTCCTAATATTCTTGAGAAAATTCAAAAATATTTTTATTTTAAATCAAAAACCTTTGAATTAATCAAAAAAAGGTCTGAAGTATGTCAGTTTCTTTTTTACCATCTACATGTATTATTTATATAAACTTATATTACTCAGACAAACCACATCGCTTTAACACCATTTCTAATCTAACAACAACAAAATTGAATGCTCAACCAAAAATTTCCATTTTCAACCTGCTGTATTTTTAATCAAAAAAGATCAAATATTTTTTTTAAGCTACGATTTGTGCTACAAAACAGTTTAATGTTCTAACATGAAAATATGCATTTTCAACAAACTAATTAATTTTCAACCAATTATATGAATATTCTACCAAGAACATTAATTTTCTCAACAACAAAAAAGAATCTTTCAACTAAAATGATGAACCTTTCATAACAAATGACTTTTTAACAAAGTAGTTCAACTTTTAACCAAGTAGCTTAATTTTCAACCACAAAAGATGAATTCTCAATGAAAAATGTAATACTTGATATTTAAATCCAAAGGATGTTAATTTTAAACCAAAAACAGTTAAATTCATTAACAAAAAAGATGAATCTTCAATAAAAAAAGTGAATTTTTAACAAAGTAATTAAACTTTAAATCAAGTAGTTGAATTTCCAACAAAAAAGTCGAATTCTCAATCAAAACAGATTTTAATTTCAAACCGAAGTGTTGTAATTTTAATAAACAAGATGAAATTTCTACCGAAAGAGATTAGTTTTGAAACCAAAAAGACAATTTCCAACAAAATTGTTGAATTGTCTACCAAAAAAGCTTTTTTAATCCAAAAAGAAAGAATGTTATGCAAATTATAAATTTGGAGGGAAAAATAATTTTAAGTACAAAATAAAATTTTCGAATAACTATTTTCTTAGTTTTTTTGTTTGTTTGCTTTAAGAGCTTATAAATATAATATTCCTAGATTTCTCGAGAAGTTTGAGCAAGATTTTTTAAGATTTCAAATATGTCGAGCAATTATCTAGAAAATGTCTTCAAACCATTTTTGGAAAAGTTTGAAACAGCTTAAAAGATATTTAAGACAGAAATCATACAAAATTTTTATTACCTTGAAACCCTTTCAAAGTCTTTCAAAAAAATTGAAAATTTTATTTCTAAATCTTCAAACGGCTAAGTGAAGTTTTTTGAAAAAATATTAAACAATTTCTAATTTATTGGAATTTTTCCTGAAATTTTGAAGTCTGCAAAATTTAAAAAAAAAGCACCTTGAAGTCTTCAAGATTCTTTTTTGGCAATTTAGGAAATCTTTTGGAGTAAATTGAAAAAATATGTATTATAAATTTTCCCAAGAATCTTAAGAAAATTTTGTTTATTCTCTTGAAACTTTACAAGGTTCCTAAGAAACGTCTGAATTTTTCGTTTAAAATCTTTAAAAATCTACATTTTGTTTTGAGTTTATTGAAATCTTTTCAAATTTAAAATTATTTTTGAATATTTTAAAAACTTCTAAATAACTCTAAACTTATCCGAATTTCTTCAAAAATTTGATAATCTTTCAAAATCGAAAAAATTTTCTTTAAAGACTGTTGCATTCTTTTCCTGATTTTCAGGAAATTATTTACAATTTTTTTTTCAGAAAATGCCTACTCTTTATTATTAGATAAAAAAATATAACCTCTAAGGGGTTATGAATAGAATCCTTTTGTTATTTAAAAAAAAATTAGAACAGAAATGTTGCCTTTATTATTAAAAAATCAGTTACAATTTAAAATTTCTTTTTTAGAAATGAATTTTAAAAATTAAAATTCCTCATTTGGAATTGCAATTTTTTAAATTCCAGAAAATTCAAAAGAACAAACTGAAAATTTCGTTCCCCCAATTTTTTTAGATAGCAGGATTTAAAATCTCACGGAAAAAAGTGAATGGTAAATTTAGACATTCATTTGTTTCCGTGTAGTAGTTTTTCGGTTTGAGGGGAAAAATAATTTTGAATACAAAATACAAATTTCTAGCAGCTATTTATTTTTCAGGTTTATTTGTTAATTTGTTTTTATGGTTATATAAATGTAATTTTCCTAAGATTCTTGAGAAAATTCAAACGGGTTTTTGAAAATCTCCGATATATGTAAAATCAAAATTTCCACAAAGAAGTTAATCGTCACGCTAATACTTGAATTTTCAAATCAAAAAGATAAATTCTAAACGAAAAATATAATAGTTGATATTAAGACTAGAAAATCTGTTAATTTTTATTCAAAAAGAGTTGCATTCATCCAAAAAGACGAATTTCAGCAAAATCGCTGAATTTTCAAACAAAAAAGATTGTTCAGCCACGGAAGAAATAAAAATGTTAGGCAAATTATAATTTGAAGGGAAAAATATTTTTCATAAGAAAATGAAAATTTCAAATAACTATTTATTTGTTAAGTTTCCTGGTTTATTTTCTTTAAATTTATATAAATATGATTCCCTTAGTTTCTCGAAAAAAGTCAGAAAGATTTTTGAAGACTTCCAGTATGTCTAAAAAGTATCTAGAAAATTTGTAAGACCATTTGACGATTGGAAACAATTTTAAAATATTTTATAAATTTTCGGAAATCTTTCAATGTTTTAAAATATATTTTTCTCCAAAACTTCTAAAATTCATAAATATATTTGAAACTTACTCGAATTATTCCTAAAATTGTTCTAAAACCTTCCGGATTTGTTTTTGCAAATCTTGGATTTTTTATGTTTAAAATATTATCTTAACATTAGTTTTTTAAAACAAAGAATCACTTAAAATTCTCCCAGGAATCTTCAGAAATTTTTTTTCTTATCTTGCAACCTTCCAAAATCCTTGAAAAACTTCAAAATTTTATTTAAAAATTTCCTAGAATCTTTTTCGACATATTTGCAAATCTTCAAGGCTTAAAATTATTCTTTTAAAATTAAATCATTCTCTTTTAGAAATTAATTTTTAGAATTAAAATCCCTAAATTGGCAGAATGTCTGTTTCATAAAATATTGAGAAAAAAACAGCAAATTTTAATATTTTCAAAGGATTGGAATAACTCTAGAAATATAATTAACATTGTCAAATGATAATTCATTTTAGATTAATTTTCGACATAAGTCTCCAATACCCGCCACGTGGTTTACAAAAGTTGAAAACGATATTTTTATAAATATTACAGAAATTTATTAAATTATGCTATCAGATTTTTTTGAATTTGTAAGTACATATTTACAAATTTATGATATTTTGCTACTTTTTTGTACCAAGTTTTTCCCGAGGGCAGAATCTAGGGACAAAACTCTGAAAATACCTTAACTAAATTCAGTAAAATACTCTGAAAATTTTATATTAAAATGAGCCCAGGAACTTAAAAAGGATATTAATTATTTCCAGAGTTATTTCAATTTTTCGAAAATATCTCAGTTTGACGTTTTTGCAATATCTTTTTATGAAATTGACATTTCGTCTTCAGCTTGCTAGACGTAGAATTTTATTCCCTTTCGCGCTATTATGAAGAAAAAAAGTAATGTTAAAATTATTAAAAAATGTAAAAGACTTTAGTATCAGCTGACAAAAAAACAGATTTCGAGATAATTTCCATCGGTAGTGTGCAAGAATTTTTTTGGAAATTATATTGCAAAAAGTTCAATGCTTTGAAATTGATTTTAGTTCAAATTTTGAATTGAATTCTTCCAAAAGCTGTCCTGCCAATTTTGTTTAAGTTGACCTGGAAACCCTAGAAATATCGTGGAATCCCGTAATCCGACGAATTTCGTATACTTATGTTTTACAGATTCAAATCTTGATTTTGAATTTCATTGAAATTTCTGTTAAGAGTAATAAAACAAGTTTTAGTTCAGGAATTAGAAATTTTATTTCGCATTGAAGAACATAATTTTAAAGAATGCTTGACAATTATTTTTTGTCGTATATTAGTACTATATTGCTGTAAAAAATTAAAACTATCTTTTTAACGATATTCGGAAATAGAAAAAATAATGTAGACCTGAACATTTGAAGCTCGTAATCCTCGAAATTTGTGGAGAAGTAAAATGTTCCTTTTCTAAAATTAGCGACTAGAAGAATGCGATTAGTAATTCAGTTGAAAGAGCTTCAAATAAATTTGGATTAAATAAAACAACCTACTTTTAATGATGCACATTTCACATATTATTTTCACCGCTTATTCATGCTTAGTGAATAAATAATTGGATAAAACTATGTTTTTAATCTTCTTGAATGAATTTTTATTTCTTATCCGACTGTATAAAAAGTTGTTTCCCTACAAATGATGAATTTTTATCAATCTTGTTTCAGACGTTCTTATCAAATGTATCTGCTCTTATCTTTAAATTCCAGAAATAATTATTTGTCTTTATACGATGAAAGTTTATTATTCATAATCATTACATTTATTTCTTACAAGCCATAAATGGTATTTACTTAAAATACCTATGAAAGAATAAAATGATTCTTTATATTGAGGTATAAAAAGGATAGATGCTCAAATTTTACATAATGAGTTTAATCATTGCTACTAATTGGAATTGGAATGTTAATCCAACGATTGTCATCACTTCCGGTATATTATTATCTACTTCTTCTGTATTACATACTTCGGAAAAGCAACAATCAATTAAATTGAAAATGAATTTAATATCGCTTCATTTGTAATATTCAAGATAGTAGATATAGTTAAAGAAATTATGAATTAAATATTTCAACAAAAATTAATCAAACATAATTAAATTTTTACAGATTCACAAAATCATAGGATTCGCTCCTACGCTTTTGCAAGTAGTGATGATGGCCGAAGTCGATATGCCAGTCCGGCAAGCAGGTGAGATTTAAAATCAATTTATAATAATCCCTTTGTATAATAAAATAAAATCAGGATGTCTCCCTGACCGGGAAATTGGGAATTTTCTTCACCGGTAAAAAAAAGCGGCAAATGACCTGGAAAATTATTCCGTGACCGGGATTTTTCCCTCGAATGTACTAACATGCAAATTATAAATGGTTTCATATATTTTATTACTCTAATTCGGAGCTGGAACAGCATGGTTGCTCAGGGTGTCTATTCACCTGGGAAACCTGGAATTGTCAGCGAATTTTTTTAAGTATGGGAATTTTTTCGAGCGTGCTTAAAGTTATTTTAAATTGTAATATAAAATTAAATAACAATGTTTTTCCTTTTTTATGTAGTTTGTAAGTAATTATGTCTGGTATTGGATTTATACTCATTTAAATCGAACTTCTTTCTATAATTTTTACTGATCTCAAAACAATATCTTTTATTCAAAGTAGTAATATGTTAAATATGCACTGAGTTTTAAGTATCAAGATCAAGTAAAAAATGGTTTTAATTATTATTCAAATTCATGGACTTAAGGAGCAAATTTAAGAAATGATTAATTATAATTTTAGTGTTTTTAATTGACTTCATTATTCGATGATAACATTTAATCATATTGTCAAAGCAATTCTTTAATTTTAGATATTGATAGAACTATTTTTACCATGTAGATATTTATAGGAACTGAAAAAAACCTTATTACTTTATACCTTAGCTTGCGAAATTGTATATACATATTTATATTTTTTTATGTTAAGTACTCACAATTTAACCTTCTCAAGTGGATAATAAATTTGGGTTATTCGGGTATTGAGCAGGACCTAAAATGTTGCGTAGTCCGATACAATTTGGTTAGTCCAGAATTAAAAGTGTACAGTGAAAAATTAAGTTTATTTTCTAAGCTAGTAGTATTTTCTCTCTATTTTCTAATTTCCGAATCTAATATTTTAAGTATTAAAAATGAACTTCAATGTTTATTTTTTAATAAACTATTTTTTAATAAAATCAAATAAATTTTATTTCCTTTAGAGGACGGGAGTGGTCGAAATATCGACCATGTGTCAGTTTGCCACTTAAAATGGGTTATCCGTTGAAATTATATATAAATTTTGAGTCAAATGAAAACTCGATTTGAACCAAAATGCAGTACATATATTATAGATTTTCTTATTTATTTATCGCTGGCTTCACAGTCTTATCCCTATTTCCCTCTTTTTTCCTTTTTTTCCTTTTATCACCTAAACTAAATTGATAGAACACAATAAGAAATTCCAACTTTTTTTGGTTGAAATTTAATTGTTTTTGTTTTAAATGTTTCCTGTTATATTTTTGATAAAAATGTTATTGTTAGGTTAAACTATTTTAGTAGTAAATTTTTGAATTCAACTGTTTTTTAATTAAAATTCATTTCATTTAATTAAATATAGAAGCCACATTAATTTTATAAGAAGAATTCATTTCCTTAATCTTGTGAAAAATCTCCTTATTTCTTAATTTTCTTAATTTAATTATCTCCCTTTAATTTGAAACATTTTAGGTCCTGCTATTATGTAACACTTTAAATTTAAAGGCAGTTAGGGTCGATTGATTTAATAAAGTGTAATCATTAATACTGTAATGGCAGATGGGTAAACCTGGAAGTACCACCATGCCCAAGCAATGTATAACCTATGCCAGAATTAAGGGCTCATTTAAGGCCCATTTAATACCCAAAACCCAAATTTTGGGCTCTGCATTTAAAAAAAAAAATGCATGGTACTGCCAGCTTTACGTAAAGGTAGCAGTACCATGGTAGAAATATTTGTTCAATCAACTTTTTTCTTTCACAGGAATTGAAGGCTTATTTAAGGCTCTTCAATGACCCCCGGCGCAATTTTCCAAAAACAACCCCTATCTCAGAAAAACTACCCTAAAAAATAAATATGGACTAATTAAAAAAGTGAGTACATCATAATTGAGGGCTCATTTTAGGCTCTTAAATGACCCCCGGCGCAATTTTCCAAAAACAACCCCTAACACAGAAAAACTACCCTAGAAAATAAATGTGGACTAATTAAAAAAGTGAGTACATCAGAATTAAGGCTCTGCAACGACCCGAAAATCAATTTTACAAAACCATCCCTCAAAATTCAAAAACTACCCCTTACCCAAAAGTACTCATAAAGTGCAAGAAAAAGTATTGCATCAATTACAATTTTTTTTTAGTTGTGCGAAAATATCACAAAATATTTCAAAAACCACCCCTGAAACTCGAAAACCACCCCTTGAAGGAATTTGGCATTAAACTGAAAATGAAATATATCAGCCGTTTTTGCTATTCTTGGACTGTCCACAAACAGAGTATGTCCTATGCCAGAATTAATGGCTCATTTAAGGCTCATTTAATACCCAAAAGCCAAATTTTGGGCTCCGCATTTTTAAAAAAAAATGCATGGTACTTCCAGCTTTACGTTAAGCTAGCAGTGCCATGGTAGAAATATTCGTACAATCAACTTTTTTCTTTCACAGGAATTGATGGCTCATTTAAGGCTCTTAAATGACCCCCCGCGCAATTTTCCAAAAACAACCCCTATCACAGAAAAACTACCCTAGAAAATAAATATGGACTAATTAAAAAAGTGAGTACATCATAATTGAGGGCTCATTTTAGGCTCTTAAATGACCCCCGGCGCAATTTCCAAAAACAACCCCTAACACAGAAAAACTACCCTAAACAATAAATATGCACTAATGAATACGATATCTTTCTTATATTAGCGGGGTTTTCCAACAAATCTTTTTTACTTATTTTCTTCAAATTTTGAAAACATGAAAAAAATATTTTCTGGAAAACATCACCAGGAACATCTGCCAGGAACGCTTCGCCAATGGTACAGGGCTTCGCAGCGAAAGCACAGAAGCAGCTACCAATGAGCGTCACTACTATTGTACATTTAGGGTAGTTTTTCTGTGATAGGGGTTGTTTTTGGAAAATTGCGCGGGGGGTCATTTAAGAGCCTTAAATGAGCCTTCAATTCCTGTGAAACAAAAAAGTTGATTGAACGAATATTTCTACCATGGTACTGCTAGCTTAACGTAAAGCTGGCAGAACCATGCATTTTTTTTTAATGCAGAGCCCAAAATTTGGCTTTTGGGTATTAAATGAGCCTTAAATGAGCCTTAAATGAGTCATTAATTCTGGCATAGGACATACGCTGTTTGTGGACAGTCCAAGAAAAGCAAAAACTGCTGATATATTTCATTTTCAGTTTCATGTCAAATTCCTTCATGGGGTGGTTTTCGAGTTTCAGGGGTCTTTTTGGTATATTTTGTTATGTTTTCGCACAACTAAAAATATTTCAAACTGATGCAATACTTTTTCTTGCACTTTGTGAGTACTTTTGGGTAAGGGGCAGTATTGAATGTTGAGGGGTGGTTTTGTAAAATTGATTTTCGGGTCGTTGGAGAGCCTAAAATGAGCCCTCAATTCTGATGTACTCACTTTTTCAATTAGTGCATATTTATTGTGTAGGGTAGTTTTACTGTGTTAGGGGTTGTTTTTGGAAAATTGCGCCGGGGGTCATTTAAGAGCCTAAAATGATCCCTCAATTATGATGTACTCACTTTTTTAATTAGTCCACATTTATTTTCTAGGGTAGTTTTTCTGTGTTAGGGGTTGTTTTTGGAAATTTGCGCCAGGGGTCATTTAAGAGCCTTAAATAAGCCTTCAATTCCTGTGAAAGAAAAAAGTTGATTCAACAAGTATTTCTACCATGGTACTGCTAGCTTTACGTAAAGCTGGCAGTACCATGCATTTTTTTAAAAAAATGCAGAGCCCAAAATTTGGCTTTTGGGTATTAAATGAGCCCTTAATTCTGGCATAGGTTATACATTATTTGGGCATGGTGGTACTTCCAGGTTTACCCACCTTGCAATGGCTCCTTATTAGGAAAAATTATACCTGGAAAAATCTAGAAACACATGTAAAAAAAAACGTGGAATTGGCAGGACATTTTTTTATTTTAGTATTTCCGTAGACACCCTGTTACTACAGAACCTGGAAAACCTGGAAAAGCCTGGAAGTTTTTGTCATTTCTTTTTGAAGTTTTAATTATTATCTTCATAAATTTCTGCTTATTTCGCAAATTTATATTGATACATATTAATCATTTTTTACTATATTAAAAATCTTTGTTTAATATGAAATAATAGTCAAAAACATTTTTAAAATTTGAATATAATACTAATTTTATGTACAATACTGGCGGAAATATCTACACGTCTATTTTCTAGTTGTTGCTAAAGTGCCTAATTTTTTATAATATTGAGGTGGATTTTTTCCCTCATAATAGAATAATTGCAAAAAGACGTTAAATTTCAATGTTTTCGAAAAATGTGAATAACTCTCGAAATAATCAGCATTTTTAATATTATTATTATTCTTTCGTTAATTTTAAAGGCAAGTCAGTATTTTCCTAAATCGTTAAGATATTTTTAGATTTTTTTCCCTAGATTATAATCTAGGTTTCGATCTGGGTATAAAAATTCATTCAAAACAATAATATTTTATAAATCTAACTCAAATTTATTAAGATATGATGAATATTTATCTTGAAAAATTGTAAGTATTTACATTAAATTTACAGTTTTGAAGTTTTGTTTGTCTTTATAGAGAATTAACAAACGTAGATATGATTTATTTTATGTATACACTACCAGCCTTAACGTGACATTTTTTTTCATACAATAGCACGCAGGCTAATAAAATTCTGCATCTAATAACCTCAGGTTCAAGGCAAAATGTCGAGTTTTATAAAAAAATATTACAATAAAACACAAAATTTCAATGTTTTCGAAAAATTGGAATAACTATGGAAATAATTAACATTTTTTTTAAGTTGTTGGGCTCATTTTAAAAGTAGGTTTCCTTAGTATTTTTTCTGAATTATGAAGATAGTTTTTTAAAAAATCCCTGGATTTTACCCTACAATCAAACTTGGTGCAAAATAATCGCAAAACTTCAAAGAATGATTGTATTCACCACATAATTTAAAGAAATCAAAACAATAATATTTTTATAAATGTTACCAAGTTTGACCCTAGGACAGAATTTGCGGAAAAATTCTAAAAATATCTTAATAATTTAGAAAAATATTCTGGAGATGTACCTTTAAAATGAGCCCAAGAATTTTCAAAAATGTTTATTATTCAGAGAGTTATTTCAATTTTTCAAAAAATCTCAATTTAACGTTCTTTTCAATATCTTTTTACAAAAGGAACATTTTTGTTTCAACTTGAGCTTATTAGATGCAGAATTTTATTGCCTTTCGCGCTATTAGGAGAAAGAAATGTCATGTATAGATAATTTCTGGCGGCAGCGTACACGAATTTTTCTGGAAATTATATTGCAATCAGTATAATGCTTTCAATTTAATTTCAATGCAAATTTCGAATTAAATTTGTGAAAAAGTTGTCCTGGAAATGTTTCAAAATTTAACCTGGAAAATCTGGAAATGTCCTGGAATTCTGGAATCCGTCGTCTGTAACATCCCTGAACATATAATTTTTGAAAAAATCATAATTTTCACTTGGAATAGGGAATTTTCCAACAGAATTAAATTTCTTTCTCAGAGCAGTGAATTTTCTAAAAGAATTATTAATTAAATATGTATAAAAAATGCGCGTAAATAATGACAATTATCCTGACCTAGAACAAGGATTTTTTGAAAAGAATGATAAATTTTAACTTTAAGATTGGGAATCTTAATTAAGAATTATAATTTTGGATTTGGGACAGGGAAATTCAGTAAAGAATTATAATTTTGACAATTAGAACAGGGAATTTTCGTAAAGAATTATAATTTTTACTTTGGGACAGGAAATTTTCTAAAATAATACAGGTAATTCTGATTTAGAAGAAAGGAAATGAAAAAATCCCTGTTACAAGCCATAATTCGTAACAATTTGAAATTTCGCTTTTTCAAATTTTAGGAAAAGGACGTCAATATTTTTCTGAATTATAATACAACATTTTCTAGATCAATATAATTCTGACTTGAAACAGGGAGTTTTGGAAATGAATTTAGTCGTGACTTAGTACACGAAATTTTCTAAAAGAATTATAATTCTGAGTTTGGACAGGGAATAAATCAAATACATGCAAAAAAAAAACTTCCGTATGGAATCATAATTTTGATTTTGGAACGTGGTATTTCGTAAGTAATGATAATTTTGTCTTGGAACAGATAACTTTTGACATGAAGCGGTAGATTTTGGAAAATAATTTCAATGTTGGTTTATTAAAAGGGAATTCACGAAAAGAAACCCTGTTCCATATCAGCATTCGTCAGATTTTGAAAATTCCTTGTCCAAAATCAGAATTTCTTTGAATTAAAACATTATTTTTTTTTGCAAATAAAAATTTGCCAGCATTTGAAACTGCCTCTTCCATATGTTAGAAAAAAGGAGTTACTGTATTTCTGATTTATAATAGAAAATGTTGCAAATATGTAAATATCATTCTGACTTGGAACAGAGAATTTGAAAGGTAATTATGACTTGGAATAAGAAATTTACCTAAAGAATTATAATTTAGACTACGAAACTGGGAATTTCCGTAAACAATAATAAATTGCCTTGGAAAATAGAATTTTTTACATGGAACGGGAATTTTGAAAAATAATTCCTATTCTGATTTAGGAGAGAATAAAAAAAAATGTCTGTTCAAGTTCAGAATTATAATTTTATTTCCAAAATTCCCTGTTCCAAATCATAAATCTTCAAAAACTGTAAAAATCGTTTGAAATCATTTAAATCTTCTGAACTCTTTTAAAACGACCAGGAGAAAATCGGGAAATTAAAGTCATCCGTTGGGTGGACACCGTGAAAATATAACTTATCTGCTATTATAATTATTGTATTTTCTGAATGCAAATGTTTTTTATTTACTTTTTAGGTGTCATATATTTGAAAAATTTAATCACGTCGAACTGGGTAGAGCGGGAAACAGAAAATGCCCCCTTACAATTTAGTATTCACGAGCAAGATCGTGCCATGATACGTGACGCGATCGTCGATGCAGTAGTGCATGCACCAGACCTCATAAGGTAATTCGAAATTTCTCTGTGTAGATAACATATAAATCAATCATTTTCATATTTGTTTAATCTTCATAAAAAATCACTTTTTTCATTTACAGAGTACAATTGGCGGTATGCATTAGTAATATCGTAAAGCACGATTTCCCAGGAAGATGGACACAAATAGTAGACAAAATCACGATTTACCTGCAAAATCCGGACGCTTCCTGTTGGCCTGGCGTTCTCCTGGCTCTTTATCAGCTCGTCAAAAATTTCGAGTATGTTTCCGACTCGAAATATTTATTTTTATTTATTCAACTAGTAAGTTGTTTCCTTCAATTGTAACTGTTTTTTATCAACAGGTACAAAAAGGCAGAAGAAAGAGCTCCTCTACACGAAGCTATGAATTTACTGCTGCCTATGATTTACCAATTGATATTACGAATTCTACAAGACCCATCTGAGCAATCCGTTCTCCTTCAGAAACAAATACTTAAAATATTTTTCGCCCTAACACAGGTAAGATTTCGGGAAAAACGTTGAATAATAGTGAAGATAACTGGGTGGCCACTCGACCGAGAAGTCGGGAATTTTTTGAGACCAGAAAATGACATTGAATTTATTTTTTGAGCTAGAATTTTACAACTTTTTAGAACTAAAATCTATCCAGTCATATGAACTGTGAGAAATTTCATATCACGTGATGTAATACAATTGAAAATAAGTTCGATTTCAACTTCTTTTTAAATATTAAGTTCAATTGTTAATTTTTCTATTGTAAAATCATTGAGTTTGCAATGGGTAATTGTAAAATCTTTTACTTTACATATTTTCAATTTAAAGAGTTTTAAAGTACAGTTTTGAAGACTTCAAATATAAATTAATCAGTTATTTTCACATCCTGAATCCGTTTCATATAATGAAGGCTATCGCGTTCCCTATAGCTTATACACAGAGAAAACTTTTACGAATTATGACTCTTGATCTTTACACCATAATTTCTAAAAGTGTACTAAACATAATAATTTTTTGCAAACGGGTAATGAAATATAAATCATTCAGGATTCCGTCGATATAAATATGTTAATGACTTGTGCAACTTATATGGTTGTATTGTTGTTATGAAAGTTCGTGTTTCGTGTGAGTTACCGCAAAAACTTCACCAGTTCAAGATTCGTGTTTTCCTTCACTTCAAGTTTTAGAAAGAGCTGTGGTGACTTCTCTGTGCCTCACTCACTGGGCATTATAGGTAGGGGGCGGAGAAAAGGCATGTTACGGGCAACCAACGTTCTTTATAACTTATTGAGATTATAACGTATTGAGAATAATTTTTTAAACGGGTTTATGTTTTAAAGTATTGCGATTAATCACTTTATATTTTCACGTGAAAGGTCTCCCCCACTAGGAATGTATTATAATATGTCATTTTTATTGCAAATGTGAAACAAAAATAATGAATAATTTCAAGCAACCTATTTGAATTACAGTTGAAAGTATAATTTAAAAAAAAAACCGGAAAAATTAAACGTATTCTAGTTGAAATGTAGCCTATATTTTATAATAATTCATTTTAATGAATAATAGAAGTAAAATTTATAAGGAAAGGAATTTTCAGCGCAGTAGTTAAATTTTAAACAAAATAAAGTAATTTTCAATTAAGTACTTCAACTTTCGACCAAATACTTCCTTTTTGTATGAGATAGTTCAATTTTAGATAAAAAAATACGAACTTTCTATATGACAGTTGAATTTTCAATAAAAAAGTTCATTTTTAATTCAAATGTATTAATTTTTGTCTTTAAAAGAAGACGAATTTTAAATGAAAAATATATATTTTCAATTACCTAGTTTTTTTTCAAAATTTTTAACTATAGGAATTAATTTTCTACACAAAAATACGAATTTTCAAGGAAGTGCATGGATTTTGCATAAAAAATTATCAATTTTTAAACTGAAAATGAAATACTTAAATGTTTATTTAAATTGAGTTTTACTTAAAATGAGCCATTATAAATCAAGTATTTAAAACTAAATAATTTGAACCTGCATTGTTTGAAATAGAAAGTCTTGAATCTTACAAATTTTAGAGTGCTAAATTTAAACTTTAAACGTCACAATTTTAATTGTTCCATTCTTAAAATTTTTAATTTGTGAGTGAAAATCTTGCATTTTGACGTATAAATAATAATTGAACAATGATTAATTTGAAACAACTTAAAATTAAAATAATTAAACTTGGAAGAATTTACGTATAAAAATACGTTTCAGTTTCACAGTTCTAATTTTAGAGGAAACAGAACAAATTTTGGTTAATTTTTTTTCCGCATTGGGAGAGGAACTTTTTTGTTTTTTACATTTTTATTGACTTGAAGGCGAGGTGATTTGGTATGTTTAACATGTTTTTCAGATTGAAATTCGTAGAGGCCCATTTTAAGTTTTAAAATTTGTATGGAGTTGGAGAGGAGAAAATTTTTGTTTTCAATATATTATGAATTAGAAAAAGAATTTTTTATCTTTAACATTTTTGTTGAGTAAGAGGGTGGACATTTTGGTTTCCAATGTCATCTGAATTGGAAGAGGTCCTTTTTTGTCCTCATCATTTTTATTAAGCTGGAAGGGATGAAAGTTAGGTTAATTTTTCCTGAATTGGAGTTCATTTTTTCTTTTTAACATTTGTAATGATTGTCAGGGAAGATTCTTTCCAATTAAAAGGAAATTTTTTATTTGGAACATTTTTATTGAGTTTGAAAGAAGGAATATTTGGTTTTCAGTATTTTATTAATTAGAAAAATAATTTCTCATTTTTACCATTTTTATTGAGTAGTAATGGTGGAAATTTTGCTTTTCAATATTATTTGAATTGGAAGAGGCCCGGTTTTTGTTCTTATAATTTTTATTAAACTGGAAGGGATGAAATTTAATTTATTTTTAACATTCTTATTGAGTTGGAAGGAAAATTCGGTTTTCAATTTTTCTGAATTGGAGGATATTTTGGGTTTCAATATTTTATGAATTAGAAGAATATTTTTTACTTTCACCATTTTTATTGGTAATGGTAGACATTTTGGTTTTCAATATTATCTGAATTGGAAAAGGGATTTTTTTTAATTGCAAGATATTCATAGAGTTGGAAGGAACGACATTTTTTTCTTTTATGGAAAGAGGCCTTTTTTTCTTTTTAGCATTCTTATTGGGTTGAAGAGGGGAAATTTTCATTTTCAATCTTTTTTTTTTTTAATTGGAAGAGTGTAATTTGTTATTTTTAACATTTTTGTTGAATTGGAAGGCATGTCATTTTTTCTTGCAATTCTTTCTGAATTGGAAAATGGAAGTTTTTTATTTTAAGATTTTTATAGTGTTGAAAGGGACGACATTTTGATTATTTTTTTCTGTTATTGGAAGAGGCCATTTTTTCTTTTTAGCATTTTTATTGAGTTAAAAAAGGGAGAAATTTTTATTTTCAATCTTTTTTTTTCTAAATTGAAAGAGCCTAATTTTTCATTTTCAAAATTTTAGTTCAATTGGAAGCGATGACAATTTTTTTTCAATTTTTTCTGATTTGGAAAGGGAAATTTTTTATTTCACGATTTTTCTAGAGTTGGCAGGGACGAAATTTCAATTTTTTCTGAATTGTAAGTGGGGACTTTTTTGTTTTTAAGATTTTTACCGACTTGGAAGGGAGAAAATTTTGTTTATTGAGCTTGAAGGGAGGAAATTTTTGTTATTAATTAGATTGAAAGGACATGTTTCATTTTTAACATTTAAAAATTTTGCAATTTAATGATATTTAATTTTAAATTGTTAATTTGGAAAGTGTTACAAGCTTTTATTTTATACGTGTAAATAATTGAGTCTTCGAATAAAACCATTTTGAATTCAAAATTTTCTAAGCTTCAATTTTAAAATTCAGAAGAGTTCCACTTTGAGTGATTTTATTTGATTTTCAGTTGTGATTACTTTGAATGAAAAAATGTTCGGTTTTAAAAGTTTGCATATTTTAATTTCAATGACCGTGAAAGTTTTTTGGGAATCGAGGAAACCCCATGAATTTGTTCCCTCGATTAAAACGGCTGCCCTGTATATCTTTCTATTCCGAATTCCGTAAGTTTCGACAACTTTTCCGATATTTAATTGTATACAGGTTTAAGCACTTCATATTTTAATTTTTAAATAATTTTAAATCGTTTTTTTTACAGTACTCCCTCCCTCTTGACCTTATATCGAAGGAAGTTTTTTCGCAATGGATGGATGTAGTGCGACAAGTAGCAGATAGACCCGTACCTGCTGAAACGAACGATCCTAATTTAGATGACGATGAACGTTCTGAGTTACCTTGGTGGAAGTGTAAAAAGTGGGCGCTTCATATTCTTCAAAGAATGTTCGAAAGGTTCGTATACACGCTTTTTTCATTTTTCCTGTCATAATGTTAGCAGTATTAATAATTCAAGGTTAGTTATCCGTAAAATGTTAACAGTTAATCAAATTATACAAAGAACCCCGCACAAAATACAAAAAAAAAAAAAAAAAAAAAAGTTCAGTCGTTTGAGGTTAAACTACCTGGAATATATATAGTTGTCCCGAATAAAAGTTCTTATGATGGTATAGTATATACAGTATAGCGCTCAGAAAGTTGAATATCATATAATATAAAGATCGTCATTTTATGACCTTCAAGTGCCTGTAACTCGGAACCTAAGGACTTTTGGGACCTAGTGCACATAAGAACTTTTATTCGGGATACCTTAAAGAATATATTCCAGGCAGTTTAACCTCTAACGACTGAAATTCAAACGAAATCTCTTATTAGATTTTCAATATTTCAATTTATGGGGACTTTTTTATTTTTCATAAAAAAGTTTTTTTTTTTTTAAATTTTTTTTTTACTTTCACAATTTTATGAGAATTTGAAAGTTTACTGTTGATTTACGAGATGAATTATGTTTTTCTTTGTATTTTAATATTTGCTTAGTAAAAAAATATAGAGCAATTTCTTTTTTTCTGGGTAGAGAAATCTCCATTCTTTCAAAAGTTGCTGTGAAACTGAACAAAATTTAGATAATTTAAAAGCATTAACTGTTTTTTGAGTGTTTTGATACGCCATTTTCTTAAAGTATTCAAATCTAATTTATTTTCTTGACTTTTGTTCAATTTTTCCGTAAGGCATTGATTTTGATAAATCACTTTTTTGACTGAAACCAATCTTTGGGATGAAATAGCAAGATTTATTTCTATATATTTTACTATTTCTACATATTTCTTTTATTTACGGTGGAAAATGAGAAAACAAAAATTGTTTTATTTTATAAAATTATAGAAGAAAGATTCTTTTTCTATGAATTTTTGTTTTAAAATCCAAATTAATTGCTGATAAAAATAAAGGAAAAATACATTTTTTTATTTTATTTAAAAATACTTCAAGATATCAAAATAGTACCGGAGTACTCTTTGTGGAATCACCATACAAAGAGAAAGTCTCTTCTGCAGTTTCGTTTCTTCTTAGATGAGTTTCAGTGCAAAAATTTATTTTTCGACATTTTCGAAAATAGAACCCTTATTTTTAATAAATAATTAGTGTTCAAGTTAAAGTTGTAATCACCTAAATTGAAAACATTTTTTATTATAAAAGTGGAAATTTGGAAACTTCAATTTAAATGAGAAAACAGAATCTGAAGATGGTTATTGTTTAAAGCTAGATTAAATATTCTATGAGTTTAAAACTAAAAAAAAAATTGTAGTTGACTACAAGGTTCTTTGAATTTAGTTAAATTTCTAATATTGAAATCACTGAAATTGAAGCGGACATTAATGTAAATAAAAGGGAGTTTTTTAAACTTGAAAAATGGAAATTTTGAAACTTTTGAATTTAAATGAGGAAAATTCCGAGACGGTCGTTTTAAAAACTAGATTAAAAATGCTGTGACTTAATTACTGAAAAACTTCCAATTTTACATTGAGGACCTTCATTTTTATTAAATTTCCAATACTGAAACACCCAATTAAATTAATTGATTAATTGATTCCCCTGTTTTTTTTAACACTGTTTTAACTCTACTTTAAGGACCTTGAAATTTGTTTAATTTCTAATATTTAAATCACAGAATTTACAGCGGACTTCAATGTAAATGAAAGGAGTTTTTTTTCAAGTTGAAAAGTGGAAATTCTAAAACTTTTGAATTTAAATTGAAATGAATTCTTAATTTGTTTACAGAATTTTTATTCAGACCATTTTTTTTTAAATATGCGAGATACGGAAAAAATACATTCAATTTTACTTCATATCCAAATTTTATTCCATTTTATTTTATATTAACGATTTCATTAAATTAAATTTTTACTTTTAAGCCTTTAATTTGCCTCGTAATATATTTCTTGCTTAATGAAATTGCGGATGGTTTATGAAATCCTTAATTTCAGATATGGCAGTCCTGGAAAAGTAGTAAACGAGTACAAGGATTTCTCAGAATGGTACCTGCAAACGTTTAGCGGCGGCATTTTGGAAGTTTTGCTCAAAATATTGGATCAGTATCGTAGGAAAGTTTTTGTATCTCCGAGAGTTGTACAGCAGTCTCTTAATTATATCAATCAAGGGTAAGCTTTTATTTTAATCTCCTGCTTTCATCAGGTTTATGGTTAATATTTTGTACATTATTACCAGGGTGTCTATCCTACCTGGAAAACCTGGAATTGTCAGGGAATTTTTTAAAAAGTCGGGGTATTTTTTCGAGAGTGTGCTTAACTTTTTTTTAATCACAATATAAAATTGAATAAAAATGATTCATTTGTAAAAATAGCTTTATGTTACTGTGTTTAACTATTTTGTTGAAAACTCCTCTCTTTTTGTTTAAAATTATGTAATTTTTTTAACTGAAAATTTAACTATTCTATTTTGGATTGAAAATTTAGTTGAAAATTCAAGTGTCTAGTTAAAAATGTATGTATTTAATGAAAAGTCTTTCTTTTTGATTTTTTCTCTCTCTTAGCTTAAAAACCTTCTTGATTGAAATATCAACTACTACATTTTTTCGTTCAGAATTCATCTTTTTAATTTAATTACTTGATCGAAAGTTAAACTCTTTTGTTAAAAATTAATTTTTTTTCAGTTGAATCATAATTGTAGGTTGAAAATTCATCTCTTTGGTTAAAAAATGAGCTATTTTGTTCCAAATTATTTTTTTCTCTTGCTGTATATTAATTTGTTTAAATGAAAATTTAACTGTTCCAAACTATTTTGTTGTAAATTTGGGTTTTTTTTTTGTTGAAAATTATTTTTTTATCTGAAAATTTAACCAAATAATCCGATTGAATATTCCATCATTTTAGTTGAAAATTCATCTGTTTGGTTGAACATTAATTTTTTATCTGAAAATTTAACTCATTAATTTTTGGTTGACAATTGTTCTTCTTTAGTTGAAAATTCGTCTTTTTGGTAGAATTTAAACTTCGTGTTTTAAAATTCATCTTTTTGGTTGAAAATTCATCACTTTGTTTGAAAATTATTCAATTTTTTTTAACTGAAAATTTGTCTATTCCATTTTTGGTTGAAAATTTATGTATTTTGTAGAAAACTCTTTTGTATAAATTTCTATTTTTTGCTCAAAATTTAACCATACCATTGGACGATTAATCATTTTTGTTGAAAATTTATCACTTTGGTTGAAAATGTAACTATTTATTTGAATGTTTTTAAAACATTTTTCAAAAACTAAAAATTTAACTATTCTAATTGAATATTACATCATTTTAGTTGAAAATTAATCTCTTTGATTGAACGTTAACTTATTTACCTGAAAATTTAACTATTCTGTTTTTGGTTGACAATTTATACTTTTCAGTTCAAAATTCGTCTTTTTTGGTAGAAATTAGTCTTCTTGTTTTAAAATTCATCTTTTTGCTTGAAAATTAAACTATTCCAGTTAAAGATTCATCATTTTAGTTGAAAAATCATATTTTTGGTTTAAAATTCAACTATTCAATTTGTAGATACATCATTTTTTAGTGGAAAATTCCTCAGTTTTGTTGAAAATTAATTTCTCTAACTGAAAATTAAACTATTCCATTTTCGATTGAAAATTTATCTTGTTTAGTTGAAACTTATATATGTTTTCATCGCGCCTCTATTGAAACTCTAATTCTCAATAGATTTGCTATGAACATTAATATGCATTACTCGGAATTTAACATACTATCAATTCATAACTACAAAAACAGATGTATATATCACGTTAATATTTTATAAATGTGAATATAATAGAAAAAGTTTATGAATTCTAATATTACATTTAAATTTAAACAAGATAATTCGCATTTTCCCTGCTGAGTCAAATTGGGAACTATAATCATAATAATCGTGTCATACCCCTGTAATAAACTCGCGAAACTGTATACATATTCCGAATCGATTGTTTGAAAAATGCAAAATATTTGAATGGCACCATACTATGAAAAATTATAACTGGAACAAACTTGAAATTGGCAGGGAATTTTTTTCCAGGAATTGAGTAGACACCCTGATTACAGATTATTAATTTACACGTATTATTTATCTTGTAGAGTTTGTCATGCGTATTCGTGGAAATTCCTAAAACCTCACATGTTCGAAATCATTCGTGATGTATTGTTTCCTATCCTATCGTACTCTGCGTCGGATGAGGAACTTTGGAACACGGATCCATACGAATATATTAGAGTGAAATTTGGTATGATGATTATAATTTCAGTTGTAGAACAAAACGATAATTATTTATTTCAAATTCTAATATTAACTTCTATTTTAGACATCTTCGAGGATTTCGTTTCTCCTGTAACTGCGGCTCAAACTTTATTACACGCAGCTTGTAAAAAGCGCAAAGATATGCTGCAAAAGACAATGCAATTCTGTATGGAAGTGTTAACCAGTCCAAACGCTGATCCGCGGCAAAAGGATGGTGCATTGCACATGGTAAGTTAACAAAGAGATGTATTTTTAAACGAAAAAAAGTTTTTAACTGTTATTGGGGTGTCTCCCTGACTAGGAAAAGGCTGGAAATTTTGTTCGCTGAGAAAAAACCGGGATGTTACAGGGATCTTTCGTTCGATTGTAGTAAAATGAATATTAAAAGTCTTTTGATATATGTATTATTACTCACAGTTTGTTCAATCTCGAAACTCATTCCGTTCGCAGCATGAAGTTGGTTCGCAGAGACGTTTTTGTTTTTTATTCCTGTTTTTAAATTGGTTCGTTTTATTAATTAAAGTTTAGAAACACATAAGTCTAAAATGAAATCATGTTCAATTGATAATATTATAATATTCGACTGTCCCGAAGAATAAGCCACTAACAAATTTTCCATATATTGAGTGTATCAACTATACTTTACTTCGCTAGAGTGTCGTATCTCCATGTATTTTTAAATGGAGATACGACACGCTAGCCAAGCATAATGTAGTTAATATGCTCTGTTTTCGGAAAAATTGGTTAGTGACTTATTCTTCGGGTCAGTCGAATATGTATGAAATTCTTTGAGATCAATTTTAAATCCTCCAAATCGTACAAAAAAAATTATTGGAAACAAATATTTTCGAAATAATGGAGAAGTCTATAAACTATTTAACTTCGGATGTTAGTTTCAGTAAAAATAATGAAATTGCTCAAATCTATTACCATTACAATTTTTTAGTTTTAAGCATGAGTGGAGTCTTTCACTTTTTAGTTCATTATATAAGAACTTTAAAATTATTTCAAATATTATAAAAGTTGTATGACAACTTTGAATTGAAAGCACTTAAAGCAGAATAATGTTACATCGAAACACTGGAAATGGTTTGATTGCATTTTAAAATTTTTTTAAATTGTATCATTTGGAAATAATTGTATTTTATAGTTGAAAAGATAATTAAAACCATATGCTTACTTAAATAATTAATTTTAACTTGTAATGTCCACAGTTTTATAGTTTAAAATTTATGTTAACACAATATTGAAAGATTTCAATATTTCGAACTAAAAGCCTCAATAAATACATTATTGTGTGTTAATTTTTTGCATAAAAAAATGAAAAATTGACCCCAAAGACGCAAAAATCGAGTCAAAAAACTGTTAAATTTAAATCATTCAAAATTGTAGAATATAAAATTGAAAGTGCGATTTTCTGATTGAATGAATGTTTGTAATTTAACAATTTTCATGTTGCAAATTTTAAATAATTTAAATAATTGAATAACGCCCAATTCAAAGACTTGGAGGCTGTAAAATAATGAATTTTTCGACTTAAAAATGGACCATTTAAAAATTTAGAGACTATTCCATCTTCTTGGCTGAAAAATAATCTTTCTGAATTGAAATTTGAACTATGTTGTCAAAGTTTTATTTTTCGGTTAATGATTCATCATTTTAGTTGGAAATTCCGCTCTTCAATTGAAAGTTTAATTATTTTGTTGAAAAATCGTTCTTCTTTTTGTTAAAAATTAATTTTTTTAACTAAAAATTTAAATATTTCATTTTTTGTTGAAAATTGAGCTTTTTTAGTTAAAATTTTGGATAGATATTTAGTTTAAAATTCATATATTCTGTTGAAAAAGCGTTTTTTGGTTGGAAATAATTTTCTGTAATGAAAAATTTAACCATTCCATTTTTGATTAAAAATGTATTCTTTTTTAGTTGAAAATGCAGTTACTTCTTAGAAAGTTATGTATTTCGTTGAAAATTCGCCTTTTTCGTAGAAGTTTAATCTTTTTAGTTGAAAATTCATCTTTTTGGTTGAAAATTAAACAGGTTGATTTTTAGAGACGATTTTTCCACAAAATTGAACAGTTGAATTATCAAAAGACGAATTTTATGCATAATTCTACTGATAAAAATTCAACAGTTGACTTTTCAAAAGTCGAATTTTCAACAGACGAATTTCATGCCAACCCAAAAACAACAAAATTCATCTGTTCAAAATTTGTTCGCTCTGTGTAGAAGTTGAGGTATAAAATTCGGAGAAACCGTGATTTAAAAAAAAATGTAGTTATCACTTTTGGCCATCGCAGAGAGGTTGGAAGTTTTTAAAGCTTGACAAATGACAAACATTTTTTTTATTTGTAAAGTACTTATTGGTATGTTGGTGGAATGGTTTTGGTAAAGTTTTAAAAAAATGTTTAAGTCTATGATTTTAAAAATGATTGCAAATTTGGTATGGGTACAGTTTCCGAACAAAAAAATAATATAAAATCATACTTTAGCAAACAAGACCGCTTCAAAATATTTTAAACCTGAAAAATTAGCGTAATTAAAAGTTCTAATTTTATGTAAGTTATTTAAATTAAAATTTAATAAATGTTCCATTAACAAAATCTAACATAAGTGTATTATTTTGTTGATATTTCAAAAAATTCTAACTTGATCAAAAATAATTTTTTTCAATATAATTTCATAATGTTATTTGTTATCGAAAACTGTACTCACACAAAATTGGCATGCCGTTATATATGGACGACCCCTTATTTATGTAATTCTGAATTAGACTAGAGAATTTTCGGAAAAAATATAATTCAAATCTGGGACAAGGAATCTTCCAAAAGAATTATAATTCTGACTTGGAACAGTGAATTTTCCAAGAGAATTAAAATTCTGACTTAAGACATGGAAATTTCAAAAAGAAATATAATTCCCAGACCGGGAAGATGAAAAACTGACCGGGAGAAAACAGAGAAGTTACAATCATCCGGCTGGTAGACTCTCTGGTTATGTATCTCTGTAAACGTTTCATCTTTCAGGTTGGAAGCCTCGCGGACATTTTGTTAAGGAAAAAGGTCTATAAGGATCAAATGGATAAGATGCTGATGCAGTACGTCTTCCCCGAGTTCAACAGTCCGCATGGACACATGAGAGCGAGGGTAAGAAATCAAAAACGTCAAGCAGGTACATTATTTTAATTAAATTAATCTAACCCTTTCTGAATTTGCAGGCTTGTTGGGTGTTGCACTACTTTTCTGAAATTAAATTCAAGCAAGAACTTATTTTGATGGAAGCAATGAGGTTGACGATCAATGCTCTGCTAACGGATCAAGATCTTCCCGTGAAAGTCGAAGCTGCAATTGCCCTCCAGATGCTTCTTATAGCCCAAGAGAAATCTCAGAAATATGTCGAGCCTCTAATTAAACAAATTACGCTTGAATTACTGAATATCATTAGGGAAACGGAAAACGACGACTTGACTACTGTTATGCAGAAACTCGTCTGCACGTATCCTGAACAACTGATGCCGATTGCTGTCGAAATTTGCCAACATTTGGTAAGGGATCATCCATAAATTACCTAACACATTTGTTCCAATTTCTTACCCCTCCCCTTTCTAATGTAACAGATTATAACAAAGTGGTTTGAACCCCACCCCCTGCCTATGTTACGTTATTTTTTCAAATATTTTCAGCCATATCTTAATTAATAAAATTTGGTTACTTACTACCTGAGACACCCGAATTAGAAAATAATTAGAAATTATTAAAATCAAAAGAAAGTAAATTAGAACAATATGGAACATGCAAAAAACTAACTATATGTGACGTTCCGCAAGAAAAAAGGCCCACTTTGTCGAACATCATTTTTCTAAATTGCTTGACAAGCTAAACGTATCGTGAAACAACCTAAATATTTTAAAGGACTATTGCGATAATAATAAACGCTGATAAAATGAGATACAATTTTCTCAAATCCTTTATCAAACTACTAAAGTTTATATTTTTAACAATAACTTGGAAGATCGAAACCCTTTACTAAAAGGTTTATATATTGTACTTCCTGTTTAATTTTAACCTGTCGTCAAATCTAGAAAAGTAGGTCACCATATGTAGGGATGTATTCAGCAAATAGTGGAGAGCCCGATAAATTAAAAACATATTGAATGCTTTTGTGGGTAGTAGTATTTTTTTAATTGTAAAAAAAAGTTGTTTTTATGTAAGGTAGATGTCCCAGTAATCGGGACGGTCCCAGTAATCGTGAGTTTTGAGGTGTAAAGGCCAGAATTAAGTATTTTCTGCATAAAAATAGAATCCTAAAATATTTTTAAGTAAGGTTGAACAATGCTTGTTCTGGAAACCAAATTAGTTTTTTCATACAAATAGTGCACATGGGTAAAAAAAATTAATTTGTATTGCCGGTGGCGATGAATCACGAAACGTGGAAAATAGCTTAACATTTTGGTTAGGACAGGCGTCTCTTTACTTAAGCTTTTACTATGTCAAGAAATTAGTTTATCGGGACAAAAATAATTTTTTTGTAATAAAAAATAATTTTTGTTCCATAAAATGAAGTAAAATCTTAATTTAGTACCTTCTCGTTCAAGAAATATCGGTCACGATTATAGGGACATTTCAAAAGCATAGTTGCTCGAGTAATCGTGACCTGTCACGAAGACTAGGACGACTCTGTCAAAATGTTATTTCCATATTTCGTTACAAATAATAATTTAATTAATTTCAAAAAGGTATGAAATGAAATCGGAGAACTGACTTATTACTGTGAGTAGTAATCGTAATATAAATTAGTGCTTAAAACTGAAAAAAGGTGATGTAAAATATTTGAATGAGTTTAGAAATTTCATTATCAATTTTTGAGTTTATTATCATTTTTCGGTGAAGTTAATATTTATTGAGTCATTTTTCATTAGATAACATTAATCTATACTGCATTATATAAAGAAAAATGTGTAATAGATATATAATTATTGATAGTTTTCATATTGTGACAACGTAAACAGAAAATAACCTCATATTTTTAGTCACTGCATTTGATCAAATTTCGTGTGCTACATCTAGTTACTTAAAATATAATGATTTTCAATTATAATATTCAGTATTATAAAAGAGTTTCAGCATTGTCGTTATTACTTATCTTGATAAAAATTCTAATAAATATTTATCTCGAATCATTTTTGTGACCACTTTATTTCTTATGAATAAAATATTAATTTTATTCGATAATATTTTTAACTGAAATAAAAACTAAACATTTTAAAAGAAAATTCATTTTCATTATGATTAATTTTCATAGAGTCCATCAGACTTATTAGAACTATCAGAAGATCCGATTTTGAGGTGGTTTCGACGGCTTTCATCACAGAGGTCTCAATCAATATAAAACTAACAATACATCTGTCATTTCATTAAAGTATAGTAAAAAAAAATACACTTAAAATACCCCTCCAAATTGCTAAAAACTGATTTCAAGAAAACTTAACCTTTTTCACGAAGACTGGGACAACGACTCACGATTACTAGTACATGACAGGTTTGGAAATCACGATAACTGGGACATCGGTGCTTTTTTACTTTTAATTGTTTATAAATAAAAAGTAATATTAAATATAATGTAAGAACAATTTTTATAATATTCTAGGATGTTTAATGCTTCAACCAGTACTAATCATTTTTCAAATAATCGTACAAAAATAATTTTTTAAATATTTGAAGTCCATGAAATCTCTTATGGTCACGATTACTGGGACGTTTACCTTATATATTTTTTTAAATACCCTGAAATTATTGAAGTTCTTAAAAATCTTTGGAAATACATACCTTGAAATATTTGAAAACCTCTTCTCCTTGAATGAAACCTGATGATATTCCTTGAAATTCGTTAACATTTTTTAACTCTTTCGAAACTTCCTTAGAATCCTTTAAAATACCCTAAAATATTTCCAATCCTTTCCAATACTTGAAATCTATTGAAATTCCTTGCAATCTTTTTAAACATCCTAAAATCTTTGGAAATACCTTTAAATAATTAAATATCTTTTTAATCCTTTAAAACGCCTCAATTCTTGTGAATAAATTCTGTGAAATTTCATTAAAATATTATAAAATTCCGGGAAATTACATAAAGTCCAATGATATTCCATGATATTCCTTGATTAATTTTAAGTTTTATGAAGTCTTTTGAGATGCTTGAAAATTTATTAAAATACCTTATTGAGAACCTTCAAATCCCTTAAAATTACTTTTATATATATATTAAAATCCTGTAGGTCCTTTAACATACTTCCAAATCTCCCAAAATTCTTGAAAATCACGTGAAATTTTTGTAATCCCTTCAAATCATTTACATCTTTGGAAATTCCTTGGAATTTGATACATCCTTCGAAATCTTTTAAAATACCCTAAAATCCTTAAAGTCCTTTGATGACTCTTGAAATCTCTTTAAATTCTTGAAATCTATTAAATTATTGGAAAACTTTTTAAATATCATAAAATCTTCCAAATTCTCAGAAATCTGATCAAATCCGTTAAAATCCCTTTGAATCATTTGAAATATACTAAAACCTTATAGGTCCTGTAAAACCTTTTCAAATCTTCCGAAATTCTCTAAAGCCGCATGAAATTTGGTTAAATCCCTGAAAATCATTAAAATTCTTTTAAATTCCTTGACGCTTTATAAATCCTTCGAAATCTCTTGAAATTTATTCAATTCTTTAGAATCTTTTAAACTATACTAAATTCTTTTAAATCTTTTTAACTTTTTAAAATCTTTGGAAATATGTACTTAGAAATCCTTTAATTCGTGTGAATAAATTGTTTAAAATATGATCAAATCCCGTCAAATTACATAAAGTTTAATGATATGCCTTGAAAATTCATAAAAATACCTTTATAATCCGTTAAAATTACAGAAATTCTTTTAAATGCCTTGAATATCCTTTGATATTTTTGGAAATCTTGAAAAAGTTTTGGAATTTTTTCAAATATCTTACTTTAACCTGGTAAAGTTAAATAATGTTGAATGATTTTGCGAGTAGTAGTAAATTAAAAATTTGAGGAAATATGATTTATATGGGTATTTTTTAGGGATTGATGGAAAAACATCAACATACTAATCTAGCTATACAGAAATGAAGTCTTAATAACATTATTACAATCTTTTATTGTAGAATTACTAAACTGCAATGTTATATACTATAATTTTTGATACATGGATTTCTTATAAGGTCGATTTGTTAAAAGTATTACGTAATAGTATCGATTTGCCCCCTATTTTAGTAACGATTGTTTTTTTTTTTTTTTAGGCAACGACATTCAGTCAAGTTTTGGAAACTGACGAGGGTAGCGATGAAAAGGCCATTACAGCGATGGGCCTTCTAAATACGATAGAAACTCTTTTGTCTGTAATGGAAGACCAGCCACAAATAATGGCACAATTGCAGCCCACGGTTCTGCAAGTGATCGCTCATATTTTTAATCAAAGTGTGATGGGTTAGTTTTGTTTTTACTCGTTAAATTTTGATTCTATTGAGACTTGAACTTCATTCGAATTTGATGGGTATCTGTTTTTTTAGAGTTTTACGAAGAAGCTCTCTCGTTGGTATACGATCTCACGGGAAAGTCGATCTCGGAAGATATGTGGAAAGTACTGGAACTTATGTATCAGCTCTTCCAGAAAGATGGCTTTGACTATTTCACAGACATGATGCCAGCATTGCATAATTACATTACTGTCGACACACCAGCGTTTTTATCCAACGAAAATCATATATTGGCTATGTTCAACATGTGTAAGGCTGTAAGTTTCAATCTTGGTTTGATCAACTTTATCATCTCGTTTACAGGGCTAGGATTGTGCGACTAATCGACTTTTTCCGATTTTCTTAGAAGTTCACTATTCTTATTTTCAATTTTAATTACAATGAAAATTTCAAAATTGAAATTCAAACTTAGAAATATTCGAATATTTCAATTTAGAACATTAAACATTGAATAATTTCTCATTAAAGTTTCAAACTTAGAAATTTTGTTATTAATAACTTTTGGAATTGGATAATTTCTAATTTCATGAATCCGTGTTCAGAGTTTTTATTTTTTCAAATTGCAAGCTTCAATAGTTGGACATTTCCATGTAGAAAATGTTTTAAATCGATTAATTTCAAATTCAGTTACAGTCTTCACACTCATTCTCCTTTTTCCCCCTTTTTAAAAAGAATTTATCTTTTTTCCCCTGTGTTCATGAAATTTCCCCTTTTTCTCATGCTTTCGCTTGAATTCGAACTACATAAACAGAACCTGATAAGAAAGTCTAACTACTTTGGCTAAAAGTTAATTCTTTTTGGTTGAAAATTAACTTCTTTGTTGAAAAATCAATTGTCTTCTAAAAAAATCGTTTTTTGTCTGAAAATTAATTTTACCTCAACTATTTGCTTGAAAATTCATCTTTCTTTGTTGAAAATGATCTTTTTTGTTGAAAATTCGACCATTTGGTTGAAAATATATCTTTGTAGGTTGAAAATAGAACTATGTGGCTAAAATTTCAATTATTTTGTTAAAAATTCATCTCTTTTGCTTAAAAGTTCTCAATTATTTGGTTATAAATACAATATACATTTCGTTTTGAAATCTTAGAAATTTTAAACATTTATCTTCAATTCAATATTGTATTTATAATAATTTTATTTAAAAGAGTTTATTGCTCTGTTTTCAAGAGAAATATTTCTCCTGATTCGAGACCATTTTGGGATGTGAAGTCTAAATTATTAAAAAATGTATAATTTCATACCTAAATTATACAGTCTCAAATTTAAAGCCTTAATTGTTGAGTAATTTTAAATTTAAAATGTTCAAAATGAATGTTCGGGAGTTCAAAGTTAATATCGATTATAAACTTCTCTCATCTGAAAATAATTCCAGAAAGAAATGTTTTAAACCCAGGTTTAGAATCCTTCAAGCTGAAGCTTTATTTCTTTATCTTAAAAAATTTTGATGCGACTTCTTGTGGATTTTTTTTTCAAAATTTCATGCATCTTTCTTTGTAATTTTATGCGACTAATGTGACTTTTTTAAAGCGTTCTAGTAAATTGGAACGCTGCGTTTAGAAACTGGACACTTAAATTTTATCCATTATAGGTTTTGATGGGCGATGCTGGCGAAGATCCTGAGTGTCATGCAGCTAAGTTGTTAGAAGTTATTATTCTCCAGTGCAAAGGACATATAGATCAGGTAAATATTGTTTCAAAAAATGTTTTATCATAATTGTATCTTAATAAATAATCCTCAAATTGTATTTTGCTTCCTTTCCAGTGTATACCCTCACTCGTTCAATTGGTCTTGGAGCGTCTGACGCGCGAGGTGAAAACTTCAGAACTGAGAACGATGTGCCTTCAAGTAGTAATCGCAGCTTTGTATTATAATCCAGCCTTGTGTCTCGAGGCCATGGACAGATTACAAGGCACGCTAGGTCAGTCGGCAGAACCGATAGCATCACATTTTATAAAGCAGTGGATACTCGACACGGATTGCTTCCTCGGGTTGGTATCACAAATTATAACTAATCGAGGGGTTGACCACTCGACTTTTTGAGTGCACACAAGATTTCACAAAAAATTCAAATATTTAAAAGATTTCACCAAAGATTTTAAAGGATTATAAAAGATTTCACAAAAATAATTTCAAGGCTTTCAAAGACTTTTCAAACATCTCAAAGATTTCGAGACACGAACGAAAATGTATTTTTACATTAAAAAATAATAAATTAGAATAGTATGCAAATACTATTTTTTATAACTTTGTATTTACTTGCAACATTTTTGTAATTATTCTTGTGATTTTCTATTTTGTTAAAAAAAAAACTTAAAAATTGTAGAAAATTATAAAAATAGTTCTACCAGAAACCACCAGTTTTTGCTAGAATTGGGAAACTTTTACAATATTTTACAAGTTATTACAAATTATTACAAAAACATTGCAATTTACACATTGCTTCACTTTATCGTAATTTATTGTGTTTTATTGTGAAAATACATTTTCACTAGGATGATTTTCACTAGGAAAAACGTGTTCCTGGCAGAATTATTTTGGTCATTTTCTGTTTATTAAAAAAAAAAAACCGTTAAACATTGTAGAAAATTACAAGAAATAATCCTACTAGAAACCACAAACTTTTGCAAACAAAGTTTTCAAGATTTTACAAATATTTCACGGGTTTCAAAGATTTTTCAAAAATTTTAGGAAGCTTTCGAAGATTTCGAAAAAAAATTATTTTTGTAATTATTACAAAACCTTAGAAATTTACAAGTAATGACAAATTTTCACAGAAAAATGCACGTTGTTGTATTTGATAGTAAGTTATTGTGTTTTATTGTGCTAATACATTTCCACCAAGGGGAAAAACATCTTTGAAATCAATTTAAAAGATTTCACAGGATGACCGCTGGATCAGGAAACTGGTCATTTTTTGAGACCGGGAATGACAATGAGCTTATTTTTTGACATGCATTTGATACATTTTCAGAGGAAAATTTTATCCATTCATTTGTAATATGTGTCACAAATTTCATATCACATTATAAAAAATGTGGAAGCTCATTTTTCTCTCAGGCTTAAGATGGTTATTGCCCAATATGTCGAAGGCATTTTTGGTTAGAGTTGGATTTTTTGTTTGTTTGAATATTATGCACGGGGTTGTCCCGGTATATATTATCATTCACGGACGCATGATTATAATGCAATCAAGTGACCTGATAAGAGCGTGTGCCCTGACATATTGGGCAAAGCCTGGTTTTTACCCCATCATTCACGGACTGGGTTGCAGTCAAGTGCTTGATGGGGGTCAAATTATTATTTTTTGATTTTTGATTGACTAAATTATTATTATTATTATTCTTTCGGGGTAGGCGTGACTTGCTCGGTTGGAAAATATTAAATAGGTATATAGGTATAAAGTAAGTCGGTATATGGGTATAAGGTATATAGGTATTTGGGTATTAGGTATAGATGTTTTAGATTGCTCTAGAATTCTCGCGTTATTTATTTAAATGACACGTTCGTTCCGCAACACTGCTCCGAGCCAGGTTGCTAATCAATCTCTCTAGCTATCGCCCCAAGTGAAGAGCCTCACAAAATTGTTATGTGTGGTTTCCCACTTGGGCCCATTACTATCCAAGGTCTTTGTTTCAGGCGTCATTCACTCTATTGTCACTCTGTTTACAAACTATTTGTCGCCATACTGTTCTGTCCTGGCATACTACTGTAGCTTCCTTCACGTCCATGCATTTTTTCATGCAAGCTCTTGTGTTTCTATGGCTTCTTATGTCTCTTCGGATTAATGTCTCATTCACAGATTCTAACCATTCTTTCGGTGGTCTACCTCTGGACATTCTGTCATTTACTTTACCTTTATACACTTGCTTGGTCAGTCGTTCATCTTTCATTCTTTCAAGATGTCCGAACCATCTTAGCTGATTTCTTTCCCATATGTCAACTAGTGTCTCTCCTGTACCAGATTCTTTAAGGATTGTCTCGTTTCTGACTTTGTCCGTCAGTGTTTTTCCGCATATTATGCGCAGAGGTTTCATGCCGATCGCTTTGATTTTACTCCTGCCCTTTTCTTGACAGGTCCATGTCTCTACCGTATAGTACAGTCGGTACGAATATAGAATTATGTATGGCCATTTTAGCTTTTTTTTAAATATGTTTTTATTTGTGAGGATGGACCCTGCTCTACCGATAACCTGCTTACCCTTATTTATGCGCCTATCTAACTCCCCATCTATTTTTCCGTCGTTAGTGAATAGACTACCTAGATATACGTAATATTATGCAATTTAAAGTAAGTTCGATTTCAACTTTTTTTTTTTGTTAAATTCAATTGTTAACTATTTCGATTACGAAATCATCCAGTTTACAATACTTAATTTTTAAATCTTTTACATTAAAAATTTCCATTTCACATCTTCATTTTTAAGCCTGGATTTTTCATTAAAAAAATTTTAAAATGCAGTATTGAAGACATCAGTTAAAAGTTCAAAGTGTTTAAAATACAAAATTCTTGATAAAAAAAAAACATTTCAAGTCGATGAACTGTAAAATATAAATTGATTCATCATTTTATAAATTGAACTATAGTTCGAGTATTGACAATTGAACAATAACTTATTTTACAAGATGATTCTGAATCTGTTCAAAATTAAACAATTCAATCGTCCGGTTGAAACGGCTGTTGTATCTCGCGCTTCGCGCTCGGCTTTTTTCGGGTTTCGCACATCGTGCTCGACTCAGATAGAAAGAAGAAGTTTACTTGCAAATACTATAACATTGACAACATCTTAACGTTTCAAGTGATTGTTAAATTGGTTTTTATTTATGATTGAAAAGGAAGTTTATTTACATGAGGCTCTATCGGCCTTAGGGAACAGATTCTCATTACAATACCCGCAACAAAAAATCTAAAATTCCATTTCTGGTCAAACAGTGTTTGTTTTATTCTTGGAAAACTATATTTAAACAAGGGCTCTTATAAAAAAAGGTGAAAACCAATTTTGCAGATTTCTTAAAAGGTAACCATTGTTTTGTGAGCTTTTTTTCGTATCTCGCATAGTTCAGGTGTAATGCCATAAATAATTATTGTCTACTACATTAGTACGCATGACAGAATTCAAAATTTTGTATTTACTTGATATATATTATTTAAAAAAAGGTTAAACAATCACCGCTGGGTCCCACTGGGAGCTGAAAATGACTCCGGCCGCGGCTCCCAGTAGAACCGCGGTAAATCAAACCTATGGCCACGTCTCACGCCTGTGAGAGAGGTGGCCATATATATATATATATATATATATATATATATATATATTTATTTTTTATTTTTTAATCGCATTTTCTGTGTTTAAAAGAAAATCTGTGAGGTCACGATTACTGGGACGTTCACCTTTTTATTTCATTCTAAAATATTCAATTTTGAACCTATTCAATTTGAAATTTTTAAATAAAAAAGGAACATTTTTTTATTATTCAGCAATATTTTACTGTTAATTTAAAATAAGCACTTTTAAATCAAATGTTCAAAGGTGAAAAATTTGAAACTATGAATGGTTTCAAGTAGAAAGCCTTGAATCGTTAAAATTTCAGAATGCCAAATTTAAACTTTGAACGTTTGGAATTTTAGTTGTTTCATTTTGTTGAGTTTTTAATTTGAAAGTTAAATTTTTGAATTTTCAAGTATAAATAAGAATTGAAATATTATTGATTTCAAACTACTTAAAATTAAAATAATTCTACTTTTAATTTTAAAAGTGTTCAATTTTAAACGAAATTTAAAATTGTTCAATGATTAATCTCTCTAACTTGAAACTGCTTAAAATGGTCATCATTTTGAAAATTTACAATTTTATTGATTCATTCTTCACTTTAGAGCATTACAAATGATGGCGTAGCGTAGATTTATATTTGTTAACCAGAAATCTTAACTGTTCAATTGATCAAGATTTATCATTTTTTATTTTGCAGTTTAACGGTAGATAATTTAAAATTATTCAAATAAAAAGTGTGTAAAAGCTTCTGTTTTATACGTGTAAATTATTAAGCGTTAAAATTATAGTTATTTGTGATACAATTACGCAAAATAGGTAATGGTGTGCGAGTGTGAAGTTTGCAGCTTTCGAGCCGCAGGCGGATGATGCAATCACACGAGTTACCGATCACCTATGCGCGCGTGTATCACACGCTATTTTTTGCAACGCCCGTCCGAAAAAGTTGTTAGGAGGTGGTAACGAAAAATACTAATTTTATGTTGCATAGAGTTTAGTTAAGAAATTTGTTTGAAAAAAAAAAAGAATTAAAATTTTTGAAAACAAAATTTGGTGAAAAAAATGGTTGAAAAATAATGTTGTAAAAAATTCAATTCAATTTTTAAAATTTCAAATTCAACAGAGTACCACTTTGAGTGCTTAAGTTTGTAGTTCGATTTGTATTACTTCAAATGAAAAAAATTCAGTTTTAAGAGTTCGAATTTTTTAATTTCAATGACCGTAACAAAATTTTGCGAACCAGGAAATTACCGAAAATGTTTACTCTATTAAAACAGTCACCCTGCACAAGGATCTCATAGATTTTGCATAGATTTCAAAATATTTCACAAATTTGTCAAAGATTTCACGAAGGTTAGCACACCAGATTTCAAGAGTGATCAACCCTTTGTATCAAATTGAAAAGAATTTAATTTAAATATGTATATGTCTAAATTGTATTTTAAACGAAAAATATTGCGCAGGTTACACGACAGAAAACTTTGTGTCCTCGGTCTTTGTACTTTGATCAGTATGGGTCCTGCAAGACCAGCTGCAGTGAATGAGTGTTCTCGACAAATTATTCCTTCCTTAATTTTGCTGTTTGATGGATTGAAACGAGCTTATGCGGCGAAAGTCGCGGAAGGCGAGGATGACGAAAACGATGAGGAGGAAACCGACATTGACGAGGGTAAGTTTTCTTCATTGGACTCATAAATTTGCAGACACTTTAAAATAAACAATTTCTACAATTGTTCGTAAGTAAAGAGTGTACAGGGTGCACACTATTTCCTCTGTTTCCTTGCGTTTCCCCTTTTTTTTTTAATTCACCTTTTTCCCCTATTCTCGAAAAACATCCCCTTTACTCTTTGAATATACGATATTTGCAAATAAAATTATTCGTCTTACGTCTAGAAAATTATTCTATTAAAAACTAGAATATGCTACTGCGATTATTTAAAGCTTTTTTTAGTTTGCAGAATTATCTATTGTAATTAATTTAGCTTTTTTAAATTTGACTAATTTCAAAGAAAACTATTTAGGTATTGATGACCATAGGCGACGAGCCTCATAAGCTTTCTATTATAAACTATTTAGGATTTGAATAAAACTTTGAAGGTAAAATATTTTTTCGTTGAATCTATACAATTTGAATATTTTTGAAATTAACTATAATAAAGTACGATGTTCTGTCTGCTCCACATTGAAGATTCATTAGTTTTAATTTTCATAAAGATTGTCATTGTGTTAGATACATTATAACAATTATTGTTCGCTTAGACCAAAATTCAAACAAGAATTACAAGATTTACAACGGATCCTAATGGCATTTTTCAATTGAACACAAATTGAATAAGTTCTAGAATTTAAACAATTTTCAAAAACTACTAAAAACCAGCTTTTAACAGTTGGGCTTTAAGCCCAGTTTTTCGTAGCTGTTAAATATTTTTTTCGTTGAATATACATTCCATATAATGTATAATCAATGTAAAGCTTTATCAAAATTAAAACGAACCAAAAAATTGTCTTTTTATTTAAGAATTAAAACAATCTTTCATTTAAAATTGTACTTCGTACATTTCAAAATTTGTGAATATTATACTGTTTTTAGTGCATAAACTCTTTGGAATGTCTTAAAGTCACTTGAAATGTGTAGAATCGCTCAAAATCACTTGAAATCATTAGAAAGCCTACAAAATTCTTTGAAATCGCTTGATATATTTTATATCGCTTGCAATCCTTTAGAATACCTTTGAAATCTCGTGAAATCATTGGAGATTTAATAAAGTCCTTAAATTTATTGCCCAAAGTTCACTAGAAACTCCTTGAAGTCTATTGAATTCTACGAAATTCTTTACAATCCCTTGGAATTTTTAATATCTATTGAAGTCCTGTTGAATTCCTTAAAATTGAAATGTTTGGAAAACGTAAAAATAATTTGAAAAATGTAAATAATTTGATATCCCTTGAAATCCTTATAGATTTAATAAAATCCTTCAAGTCTTGCGCAATCACTTGAAATACCTTAAAATCCCCTGATATCTTTAGAAATCCTAAAATATTCTTTTAAATCTCGTGCACTTTTTTACGTCCCTTGAAATCCTTCAAACACCCCCTGGAAATCTTTGGGAAACATAAAAATTCATTTTTAAAAGTATACGTTATTTGAAATCCCTTGAATATAAATTCAATTAAACTTATCGTCAAATTTGTTTTAAAGCAGTTTAAATTAATTAGTTAATTTTAATTAATTTCGTATTTAATAAAATCCTTTGTATCTTGTGAAATTCCTTTAAATACCTTAAAATCATTTTTTAAACCACCATTTTTTAAATCACCACGAATCCCTTGATATTTTTCAAATACCTGCAAATCCCTTGAAATTTAATTTAATTTATTGTCCAAAGTTCACTAGAATTTTCTTGAAATCTTTGAAAATTCTTTAAAATCGCTTGGAATTTTTTATATATCTTGAAATACCTTGGAAACCCGGGAAATCTTAAAAATCCCCTGAAATGTTTTGAAATTTCTTGAAATCGGCGTAAATAATTTTTAATCTCTTAAAAATCGACGAAATCATTTAAATAAAATCCTTCTAAATGCTTCAAAATCCATGGAAGGCCTTCGAGAATGGTCGAAATACTTTGGAATCCCTAAAAATCTTCTGATATGTTTGGAAATCTTTAAAATCCCGTGAAATTTTTTTGAAATCCAACGAAATCGCTTGAAGTCCGTGGCAATTCTCTGGAATTCAATCAAATCCTTCGTTAAATATATAAACAAATCATTTGTTTGTACTTTCTGTTTTTTATTGCGTCAATTCTTTCAATATTATAATATTCTTTATTTCTATCCTGATTTCTTATAATGATTTTCTTGTCATGATTTTGATTTTCTTATCATTTTTCTAGAATTTCGTAAAAATGATGAGAAATTCATTATATGAAAATCATTATAGTCTTATACTGAATTTCTTATAATATTTTTTCGTAAGCGGGGATTATACAAGGGCTTAGACAAGATTGCATGGGATTGCATGAGTTTGCATAAGATTGCAGGAGTAAGTAAGCCCTCGGACCTAAGTATATCCAATAAAAAAAAAATCGATGGCAGAAATCATTTTAAAAAATCATTTAACATTATTTAAAAACTATACAATTTCTTATAAAAATATTGTTTCTTCTTTTCTAAATGTAAAAATAAATTTTTAATCTACCCTTCCCCTTTTAATTTTTAATTCCCCTTTTTTGAGCTCATTTTACGCTGTGATGAGTGAGTGTAGTCGTAGTCAGATCCTATTTTTAATTAATAGTCTGAAATCTTTTGTAGAAGTCCTGTCGTCGGACGAAGACGAAATCGACGACGCTAGTCAAGAATACTTGGAAAAGCTTCAAGAAAAGGTGTCTAAGGGCTCGGCGCAACATGGTTTCAATGTGGGTTCTTATATCCAAGACGGCCTCGGAGATCACAAATCTGACGAGGACGACGAGGAGGATTCTGAATACGAAGCAAACGAAGAGACTGCTCTTGAGACTTATATTACACCTTTAGACTCAGACGACACCAACCAAGATGAATATGTCGTTTTTAAAGAAATTATGCAAAGTAGGTGGATTTAGCATTGTTTTCATGTACGCAGGGTTGTCACTGGATCGGAAACAGGATTTTTTTAATCCCTGAGAAAAAACAAGGATGTGGCAGTGATTTTTTGTACTAGAAGCTTTTTAAATTTTGAAAAGACAACACTATCTACTCACTTTTTACGCCACATGAATGTTTCACTTTGAATTCAATAATTGAAGCCGTTTTTCAAGAAGGGACCTAACTACTAAAATCTCAATTTCGATAAAAATACAAAATAAATGAATTGACGTAAATTTAAATTAATAATCACATATTTTTTTAATTCAGGCTAATAAACTTTTATGTATCGCGTTTACTGAAAATTTATAGTTTATTTATGCCTTTTCGGAAAATTAAGTATAGTTTTCCGTAATTTTTATTACTGAATAACTTTCCTCTATTTCTTTTGGTGACTTGATACTCATGATTTAAAAACTATTAACTAAAAATGAAAATAATATGAAGCCTTTCAACCGTATTTTGACCTCTTTTTCGAGTGACGTTTATCGTACGTTATATTTTAATCTCTAATATCAGCGGACTTTTTAAACATTCCTTTGATCCTTTCTCGACAATCATACTTTGTCAGGGTTTCCACCCTACCTGAAAGCCCTGGAATTCTGAGGAAATTTTTTCGAGGATTTGTTTAATTTTTTTGAATTGCAATATAAAATTGAATAACAATTATTCTTTATTTGTAAAAGTAGCTTTATATTACTGTATTTAACTATTTTGCTGAAAATTCGTCTTTTTTGCTTGAAATTAATTTTTTTAACTAAAATAGACCTATTTTATTTTTGGTTAAAAATTGGTTGTTTTTGGTTAAACTGAAAAATCTTTCTTGGTTGAAAATTAAACTCATCGTCAATGTCGTCCTTTTTCGATGAAATAACTTCTAAATTTTTTGTCTTTGGTTGAAAAATGACTATTCGAGTTGCATATACTATCAATTTTGTTCGAAATTCATCTCTTAGGTTGATCATTAATTTTTGTAACTAAAAATTTAACTATTCAATTTTAAATTATCCTTTTTAGTTGAAAATTCGACCTTTTTTGTGAAAATTAATTTTCGCGGTTGAAACTTAATCTTCTTGTTTGAAAATTCAATTATTCCAGTTAAAGATGCATTATATTAGTTGAAAATTCATTTTTTTGGTTTAATATTCAACTATTCCAGTTGTATATTCATCACTTTAGTTGAAACATTCAATTATACAATATTCCATCATCTTAGTTCAAAATTCATATCTTTGTTTGAATATTAATTTGTTTAAGCTAATAATTCAACTATTTCATTTTTGGTTGACAATTTATGCTTTTTAGTTCAAAATTCATGTATTTTATTTGAAATTCCTCTTTTTTGGTAGAAATTAATCTTCTTGGTAGAAAATTCATCTTTTCGGTTGAAAATTCAACTATTCCAGGTAAAGATTCCTCATTTTACATAACAGTTCAACTATTTAGTTGAAATTTTGACTTTTTCAAGTGACGGATTCAATTATTTAGTTGAAAAATCGTCTTTTTGGTAGAAAATTAATCTTCTTGTTTGAAAATTCATATTTATGGTTGAAAATAATACTACTAGGTTGAAAGTTAAACTATTTTGTTATAAAATCATCTTATCGGTTTAAAATTCATATATTCCAGTTGAAGATTCAACATTCTTTAGTTAAAAATTCATTACTTTGGTTGAAATTTTTTGTGTGGAAATTTATTGTTTTTAGCTGAAAATTGAACTATTCCATTTTTTGGTTGAAAACTGATCTTTTTTTCGTTCAAAATTCAATCACTTGGTTAAAAATTGATATTTTTTATTTGAAAATTCAACTATTTGGTTGAAAATTCATGAATTTTGTTGAAAAACTCTTCTCTTTTGGTAGAAAATTAATCTTTTTGGTTGAAAAATCAACTATTTATTTCAAACTTAATCTATCTTGTTGAAAATGCAATATTTTTAATTGAAAAGTTAGGAATTTGCAGTGGCTTAAATTGAATTGAATATAGTACCCACGTTAATCTTACCTAAATATGCACTAAATTTTAAGTATAAAAAAATAAAATACAAGCATTTTTGCATTATTATTCAAATTTATGGACTTTAAGAGACAAATGCAACAACTGATTATGTTTTTAGTGTTATTTAATTAATCGATGGTGCTTATATATTTAAGAATATCTTGTAATATAATTTGTCAAAACTTTCGCAATTAAGCATATTAATTGAACCCCTGGAAACTGAAAAGAAACATTATTAATAATAAACTCATGAAACTGTATACATATTTCGAAAAATGATGTGTGGAAAAAATTTGAGATACCAGGAAAAAGCCTGGAATTGTCAGAGAATTTTTTCCAGGATTTGGGTAGACGCACTGTTTGTAATCAATTTTAAAATTAATTATATATTATTAATATGTATTTTGTATTGCAGAACTCAGTAGATAACATGTAATAGGCCCTTTTTGTGTATTTAGTTTCATTTTAAGCAAAACATTACTTAGGCCCCTTTCTGAGAAACGGTTCCTTAAATTTCAGCTTCAAATATAGACATTTTAAATTGTTCAGCTTCGAAAATTTAAATGACTGGGCAAAATATAGAAAACTAGGAATGTTTTTTGACTGAGTGACTAATTTGTAGATATTTTTCTTACAATTTTGGACTTTGTAAATTTATTATGGTTATACTTTTTAGATATCGAAAAAACAGACCAAAATTGGTACACAGCCCTTACCAACCATTTAACGGCTGAACAACAAAAGACTCTACAAGAGATTATTTTGTTGGCGGATCAGCGCAAAGCTGCATTAGAAAGCAAACGAATTGAACAGAGTGGTGGTAAGAACATAAATTTTTATTATTTGTTATAGTTGATATAGATTGGTTTTCTAAATAAATAATTTATTTGTTGATTCTTTTTCGAATAAATTAACACATTGCTTCATTGACTTCTGTTATGTATATTTGTAGACATTATGACAACATTCCTCTATTTTTTTTTATTGTATTTGTTATTTTGATTTTCCTATAATTCACACATTAATTTCATGTAAAAAATATATACATAAAAAGACGAGAACAAAAATAAGAAAGGGGATTTGTAGGTTGCCTTCTTTTTCTTTCCTCTTTTTTTCATTTTTTTATTTTATTTTTTTTTTTTCATTTAAATAGAAACAACTAAGAATTTGTTGTCCAAAATTGATCTTTAAGTTCTTGATTCTTTTAATTTTCAAGAATTTCGTAGTTAAATTTGAATGTTGGACACACTAAGGAGGAATTTAAATTTGTATTCAGAGAAGAGACAAAAGAAGGGGATTCGGAGCTTGCCTTTTTTCTGTCCTCTTTTTTTATTTATTTTTTTTTTCATTTGAGGAGACATTTATGAGAGATTAGCCTAAATTTGTTCTTTAGATTCTTGTTGGTTTTTTTTTGTTTTTTTTTAAATTTCAAAAAATTTAGTTGTTAAATTTGAATGTTAGACACCAAAGAGGAATTAAAGTTTTTACTTATAGAGAAATTAAAAAGAATGGGGATTTGGAGCTTACCTTCTTTTTCTTTCCTCATTTTTTATTTCAATGGAGACATTTATAAGTTTTTTGTCTAAATTTGATCGTTAGATTCTTGGCTTTTTAATTTCAAATCATTTCGTTGCTAAATTTGAATTTTTCACACTAAAGAGGAATTTACATTTTTATTTAGAGAAAAGAAAAAGAAAGGGGATTTGGATCTTGCTTTCTTTTTCTTTTCTCTTTTTTAATTTAATTTTTTTTTAATATAGACATTTTTTAATGTTTTGTATAAATTTGATAATTACATTCTTATTTTTTTAATGTCAAAGAATTTCGTACTTAATTTTGAATGTTGGATGTTAAAGTGAAATTAAAATTTTGATTTATTCTTAATTTAATATTTATTTCAGGATACGCCTTTCATTCCCAGACTGTGCCCACCTCGTTCAATTTTGGGGGAACGCCGTTGGGTCGATAAAGAATTACGAAGTTTTTATTGTAGACTAAGTAAGTAAAAAATTATAAAGTAAACTAAATTGTACGATGGTAAGAAACAACTGTTAATACGATCACTTAGGAAGTCGTATAGCATTTCCTATTTACTATTTTTGTGTAAACTAAATGTACATTACGAAGACGCTCGGACTAATTTGTATTGTTCTGAAAATCGTCTATGCAATCTCGTACGATTGGTTGAAACAATAAAATCAGCTTCTGCAATTCACAATCGCATGATGATTCCACACTTTGTTGTACAAAAGATCCAAAAATTATAATCACGTTAATTCTCAAGTAGCATTGCTTCCAATCGAATGGATGCGCTTTTTTGTAAACTATTATACTATTTTTGATTGGTGCGATATACGTATACTTTTTAAAACACAAGAAAAAACACAAAGTGTATTTTCTGTGATTTTTTGTTTCGTGGTGAGTGCGCATTTTGTTTTAGAAAATTAAATTTAACAAGAATGGAACAGACAACTGTTTTTAATCCAATGTCCGATGAGCCATTTACTTCTAATTCAAAGTGCTACGTGTACTGTAAACTTGGATCATGCTATATGGTAACGCATGTTTCTAGAACACGAAATACAAAAATACGAACTGAACGGCAAGAATTGTAATTTAAACTTTTTACTCTGTAGATACGTCTTAAATGCTTTATCTGCGTCTGTTGCACTCGTTGACTCTTCGATTACCAAGCTAGAATAAATTGTGAAAAAGCGAAAAAGCGAACGAATAAAAAACAAAAAAAAATAGCCGATAAGTTTTCCAAGTTTTTATTGACTTTGGTGATTGAAGAGTGAATTGTCTTTTGCGTATCGGAAACTCGTTTTGTTACACCGTCGTCAAAAAATAAATAAAAATACCGTCTCATAATCAGCAACAGAAAGCGTCCTACTTTTCCCAAAGGATCAGACTTTACTTCACATAGAAAAATTTAGTAGTTATGGAGTAGTAGACGTTTTGTTGCAATCGCAAAGTCGCCCTAGAGAAGAAATTCCGTCGATACAAAGTGAGAATTTTTGTTGCATAAAGAAAAAGCTTTAATCAAATATTCAAAAGCTCAAGAGATTTTCTTCACTATGGCGAGTCTTACGCACTTTTTTTGTTGCTAAGAACGCTTCTTTTTTGTCCATTGAAGAATGTTTAAGCCTGCAACTTAAGAAGTGTTCTGAGCTATGATCTTTTTGAGAGAAATGACTTTGGCGTCTGCGATTAATGTTGAGTTTGGAGAACAATTCAGTCTTTCCGTAGCTATTTGGAATAATGTTCGTCTTGATAGGTGGCCACAAAATTCGTCTTTATATTTTTGTTATTTCGAGATAATTAATATTTTTCCTAATTTGAAGTCTTTTAATATTAATAAAAAAAATCATTTTTTTACCTCGTGATTTTAAATTCTGCGCATTCTAAGTTGTGATTTATAGAATTTGTGGTCGCCACAAGTAGTCTCATTTACTGCTTTGTAGACTACAAGGAAAGCAAGAGTGCATGTTTTAAATCTAGAAAATGGATTTAGATTACTAGTTATTATCAAATTGCTAAAAATCCTTTCTTTCATAAATTCAATATTGTTTCACTTGACACTTCAAATACACTCTCTGAATTGATTTTTTCTTCTACGCATAAAAAAAACGATTGAAAAAAATTATTTAAACATCCTGTCATCCCTTCAAACAAACATTACATGGTATGTTCTACCTTAACTTAAACATTTTTTAATTGTCTCAAGTAAGCAGCGAATGTTTAAATTCTATTTTTGTACCTTAGAACTTAGTAAAATGTAACTTAACAAAAATTTCTTTTTATACTTTTGTAATTTACATTTTTTGAGTTTTATACATGTATAATTTTATAGTTATAAAATTGTATGCCTATGAAAAATATAATTTCTTTAGTGCAAAATTTGATGAAAAATTTCTTGATAGTTTTTCTCGACTTATTTTTAGATTTTTTGAAAACGTGTCGTATTGTCGAGTTTTGAAGATTGCCAATCCTCTCTCAAGCTTTCTAGCACAATGAAAAGTATTCAGTTAGCGGTCGTTAGTTTTCTTGCAGTGGTTATTGTTATTATTAAAATTTGACATATGAGAATTTAAGAGAGGATCAGAGTTTTGTTGATCATTGAATAGGATTTACATAATAAAAAAGTTCCTTAAAACATCGACAAATATATTAAACAAAAGAAAAAATACAGGAACGGAAGCTATAGGTGGAACAGTGATCAGAGGACACTTCTTCAGTTTGTAAAATTTTTAGATAAAAGCGTAGAGATTTTATTACGGAAGGGAGGGGTTGGCTTCATTCATGTACGTAATTTTTGGAAATTCGCAAATTAAACAAATAACTCACAGTGATAGCACAACAAATAGCCAACAACAGCATTTAAAAAAGTCAGGAATTTTGAAAAAAAACTTGCAAAATACCAGGAATTTCTATTTCTATTCTTGTTAGTAATTTATTTGCCTTATATTTTTATATTTATATTTTTTTGTAGTTGCTTCCTCTTGACGATTATTTTATTTATTCATCAATTTTATTTGAAATGGAAATTCAACTATCTTCGTACAAAATTTACTTCTCATTTAAAACCCATATTTTTATGGTGAAGAGTCAAACTGAAATCTTTCTTGGATGAAAATTCAACTACTTTTTCGATCATTTGTTTAAAAAAATTGTTAAATGCATCTGCTTAGTAGAAATTGCATCTGCTTGAAAATTCAACAATTTGGTAAAGTCATCCTTTTTTCTTCAAAATTCAACGGTTTTGTTGAAATTCAACTATTTCGTAGAAAATTTAGTTATTGTTTAAAATTCATATTTTGGTGTTGAAAAGTCAACTGAAATCTTTTTTGGTTGAAAATTCAACTATTTCTTTGAAAATGTGTCTTTTCAATTAAAAAAAAAATCATCTATTTTAGTAGAAATTGCATCTTTCTTAGATAAATATGCAACTGTTAGGTCGAAAAATCAACAATTTTGTTAAAAAGTCATCCTTTTTGCTTTAAAATTCAACTATTTTGTAGAAAATTTACTTATTGATTTAAGTTCATATTTTGGTGTTGAAAAGTCAACTGAAATATTTTTTGGCTGAAAATTCAACTATTTTTTTAAAAACTTGTCTTTTTAATTTAAAAATTCCTTTTTTTTTTAGTAGAAATTGTACCTTTCTTTGGATAAAAAAGCATTTATGTGTGGTTGAAAATTCATATTTTAGCTTTGAAAAGCCAACTGAAATCATTTTTGAATGAAATTTAAACTATTATTGTGAAAAAATTTTCTTTTTTATTAAAACCTTCTTCTATTTTAGTAGAAATTTCATCTTTCTTGGATAAAAACGAAACTTCTCGTTTGAAACTCGTATTTTGATGTTAAAAAGTCAAACTAAAATATTTTTTAGAAATTTCATCTTTCTTGGATAAAAATGGAACTGTTTGGTTGAAAGTTAATCTTCCTTGCTTGAGGATTCAACTATTTTGTTTTAAAATTTTGGTTGACCACTTTCTTAAGAAATCATTTTTTTGTTGAAGATTCATATTTTTAATGGAAAATTCATCTCTTTGATTGTAAGTTGAACTATTTTGTTAGAAACTTATCTTTTTTAATTAAAAATTCAACTGCGTGGGTGAAAGTCGAACTACTTTGTTTAAATTTTCTTTTAATGATGGTTTATATCACTTTGGTAGCAAATTTAACTAATTTGTTGAAAATATTTTTTTTTCCCTGAAAGTTCATGTTTTCTGGTTGAAAATTTAATTTTTGTACAGAAAATTCTTCTTTTGGCTTCAGGGTTAAGCAATTTAGGTGAACTTTTTTTTCTTTCATGACCGAAAAACTTTTATTTGTTGAAAATTCGTCTTTTTGGTTTTAAAATTCATCATTTTAAAATGAAATTTCATCTTTTTTGTTTGGAGTATCAACTATTACATTTTTTGTTTAGAGTTCATCTTTTAATGTGGAAAATTAACATATTTTGTTACATTTTCTATTGATTTGCAGAAAATTAAAGTATTTTGTTAAGTTTTCTTTTGTTGTAGAAAAGTCATTTTTTGTTTGAAAAAAATATATAAATTGGAAAATTTTTAATTTTTATCTGAAATAATGTTTTATTCTATTTATAAAAGATCCTGTGTTAAGCATATTACGAGACTTAAATGCTGGTATTTGAATTTGAATGGTCAGGGAAATTAAAAGTCAAACAAAAATCAGGGAATTTTGAAAATGAAGTTTTCACTCTGCAAATCATGTATTATCTTAAATACAAATATTTCCGTTAGTTTCAAGTCTCATATGGGGGGGGGGGGGGGTTCTTAGATAATGCCTATATTCCGTTACTCAGTGTATTCATAAAATCTTAATTAAAATTGTATAAGATTTTCTGACGAAGTTCACACTAATAGTACGCAGGCCGTTGTAAAATCCTCTCGTTTCTATTATTTCTAAATCTGTGAGAAAGATTTTTTCTTCAAATTATTGTAAAGCTCAAATAGAGAAGGTAATAAATATTTATTGTGGTACACAAAGTTTTCCGATAGATTTTCAAGATATTAGAAAACCTACACGCGCGTTACGCGCATGATTTTTTTTGTTTCATGCAATTTTCAAATAAACTAGAAAATTAATACAAACACAAAATTTTTATTTCATAGTATCTATTATCTAAAATAATAGAAAAATTATGCAAGGACAACATTTTTGATAATTTATGAGAATTAATATCGTAACTTCAGAAATAATATATAATATTTTGTGCAATAAATAGACAATTGAATCGTGTCATTTTTCTTTAAAAAATACCGATTTCAGACGAAAAATATACTAACAAAACGTAACAGAACATAGTTTTGTTATTATATTATTTTGGAAAAAATCGACTTTTTCGATTTTTTCATGGATTGAAATGTTTATTTATTAAATTTATATGTAAAATTATGTAGATATTACCCTTCTCACATAGGTTTTTAATACAAAATTCGCTAATTCGCTTTTTTCTTGAGTGTTCAACAGTTCAAAATGGAATTTTCTGTTTTCATAACTTTTAAACACTTTAATTTTCATAGGTTAAATTTTAAACTGTTGAAAATTGAATGTTGAATGTACAGCAGTCAACAATTAAATTTACCATTTTCTTATATTTTTCATTGTTCGAAATTCAATTTTTTCAGATGAAAAACATTAACTTAATCCAAAATTTGTAAAAGATTCTAAATCTTGTTCAAATTATAATTATTTTTTTTTAAATACTAATTTTCGATTTGCAACCCCAATGTAAATTAAAATTGTTAAACAATTATAAATCTTCTTTGAAATCTAATGATTTTTTAATACAAATGTCTATTTCCGACTAAAAACACTAACAGAATCCGAAATTGTTCAAGCTTATAAATTTTATTATTTTAAATAAAAGTTATTGGATTTAAATCTAATTATTTTGTATAGAAATACTATTTTTAGGTAAAACACACTAACAGAACCTAAATTTGTTGAACAATTGGAAATATTTTTTGAAATTATTTTTTTTATTAAAAATACAAATTTCCGACGAAAACAATAACACAAACCAAAATTGTTTGAAGACTTCAAATCTTGTTCAAATTATAATGACATTTGTTTAAAAATGCCAATTGTTAATGTAAATAAAAACCTATAACAACAAAACATGTAAAATATTTTCAATAATTTAGTAGATAATTTGGAAATTTTAATTTAACCGTGCAAGAATATCAAAACCACAAAAATGTTTCTTAAATCACATAAGGTTTCCTATAATTTTTTTTATTGAACGGGATTATTTGTAGATTTAAAATTAAAACTATCAAATTATCCAATAAATTATCGAAAATATTATACATGTTTTGTTGTTATATGTTTTTATTTACATTGAAAATTTGTATTTTTAAACAAAAGTCATTATAATTTGAACAAGATTTGAAGTCTTTAAACAATTTTGGTTCGTGTTAGTGTTTTCGTCGAAAATTTGTATTTTTAATAAAAAAAAAGATTTCAAAAAATATTTCCAATTGTTCAACAAATTTAGATTATGTTGTTGTGTGTTACCTAAAATGGTTCTTTTATACAAAAATAATTAGATTCAAATCCAATGACTTTTATTTAAAATAATAGAATTTATGAGCTTGAACAATTTCGGATTCTGTTGGTCACTTGCCCCCTGGAGTGAAAAAAAAATTTGTAATGCATTTTTGGACAACCCTAGTAGACATCCTGTTATAATTATTTAAATCCAATTAACTTTTGATTTCAAAAAGCTAGTTTAAAATTATTTAATTTTCAAGATTAGTTATTAACCAATAATAAAGAAATTAATCATCTTAACCATGTATTTAATTTGAAAATTAACGATTTAAATAGAGGGACTTAAAAATGACTCTTTTTAAATTGAATCTTTTTAAGTTCAACAATATTACAAATTTGAACATTAGAAATTTTAAAGAGTGTCCACTTTTAAATTAAATGGTATTAAACGGTACGGAATGAAAGGCGAAGAAAGTACAAATTAAATCTAACAGTTAATTGATGGAATCTCGTAATAAAGTGGATTTTCGAATGTTTTTATTATCATTACATCCTTATATTCCTAAGAAATTGTTACAGATTAGTATTCTCTCTTCTTTGAACCAAGGCAAAAAGAAGCTTGACGTTTATACCTACATTCGAAGAAAAAGAGAGCACTTTCACGAAATTGTTAAAGGTGATAAACAGCCAGCAGCCCTGGTTCAAAGATAATCATAAATAAATGCAGAATGATTAATATGTAACGCATAATTTGTACTTCCTCAGTGGAGGATTTGCACAGTGATTAAAAAGACGAAAATGAATTTTGTTAGACATGCGAATTAGGATTTTAAGTAAAGAAAAATCAAAGGACAAATATAAATGTTGCTATAAATGTTGCCTATGCGAACCCTCCATTGACTGTGACAATTTATAGCAGTCGTTAAACGTCGATCTTTGATTTGGAATAATGTTTATTGATCTGAAAGACTTACAGAGGACAATCAAAAATTACTAGACTGGGTGTACAATGTTTTGGAAAATCAAAAGTATGCTATAGACTTGAATGAAATAAAATTCCTCGATGTCTCTGGGTTTCGACTTTGTACAATATTATCAATAGGTACCCAGCAGACATTTTTTTCCAAACCAGAAGAGGAAAACGAATATTCGGAATTTCCTGAAGAGTGAAAAAGCAAACACGTGATACGTGATACAAGAAAATAGTGAAGTCATTTCCAGATATATTTTCCGCGTCGACTTCCTTTCTCTATGGTCGACTCGGAACCAAATCCAAGTGTTCTAATAATTTTGAGTGCACAGTAAATATATGTACAAGTCTTGAAATGTTTTCGTTCCTCAGATAGTGAATAGTCATTTTCTTATAGTTTTCCTTTTCTAGTTTCTTGTAATTTTAGAATAGATTTATTGACCCAAAAAGCATAAAATATTCGACGGTTTTAAGTGATCGGAGGTTTCGACGAAACTCGAAAACTTGCGAGTGAAAGCAAAACGTACGGGATACGGCAAGCGTCCTACACCAGTGCTCCATACTCGTACTCTATATCCTTTAAGACCTCCATTGCGACAGTGAATCTTCACGGGAGTGCACACGCTCTTTGTAGCGCGCAATATATCACTTCAAACACCGTTCGAAGTAAAATTGTCCTACGTATCCACCTCTCATAGCCTTTGCGACATTTTGTTCAAATACTCTACGATTATTCTGCAACACCTCGGCTGCATCTTTGTTTAGTGGATCTTCTGGATTTGGCTCCTGCACAATAAAACATTTGATTTTTTAGGGTCAATTCTTCGAAAAATCAACTCTAGGGTGGCCCTTATTTTTCACTTTTCGAATTTATTTGCTCCCTCCTCCCAGTTTTGTTCGAATGTCCAAGAAAAAAATTTTCTCCAAATTTAAGTGAAATAGTTCAATATTTAGTTTTAGGGGTCGCGCAAAGACCACGAAGTTTAAAAGACAGCTTTTTAGCGTTTCGTGGCCCCGGTCTGAAACCCTTATGGCTTCGGTCGGGTGTCCGTCCGTCCGTCGTACTTTTTCCCAAGAAGGGGAAGTGAAGGTGGCAAGGGGAAATGAGAGGAAGTGCCACCGTTTCCCCTCCCCTTACTTCCCCTCTCTCCTTACCCCGAAAAAAATTTCCGTAAGATTAACCCCTTTTCCAGATTTTTTGAAAATAAATATTTTCAAGATTAATCTGAAAAGATATGAAATAAAACGAAAATTTTTTAAACTAGCTGTGAATTCGATCTCGAGTGTTTCCACTTTGTTTGTATTTATAATTATATGGTGCTCATTTCACGAGCACTTTGCTTCCCGTTAGCAAATGTATTTGCTTCCTCATAGAGGACGCATTAGTTTTTTTTTCAATAATAGACGAACCGAAGTCTTCATTTTGCTCAATTGAAAAATAGAAATTTACCAAAAATGAAAAATTACAAAATAATACCAAAAATGTTTTAAATACAAAGACAAATCAGACAAATCAAATCTTGCGTTCGAATAAATAAAGTTTTGAGCTAGAAAAGGGAAAGGAAAAGTTCTGTCGCACCCTATCCCTTTCCCAGCTTTATGATTTCTTCACAAAAATTGTCATAATATTACTCTATTTGAAAATTTATGATCAAAAAGTCTTTTCTATTCATGCATCAACTTTAAATTATGTCGATGAAAAAAGTTTTTCTGTTTGACACTGATGATTCAGATATTATAAATGAGCAAGATTCCCTAATCTTCAATAAAGAGTATTATTGTTATCATAGATCAATCGATTTGCCTCGAATCAAGAGATTTTTTCCGTTCTTGCATCAATTTTGAATTATGTTACTGAAAAAAGTTTGACTATGAAAAACCGTGTTTTCAAATATTATGCAATTTCATAATTTCCATACTTTTCAATAAAATGTATTAATATTATAGGTCAATCGATTCGTCTCGAATCAACAAATCTTTTCTGTTCTTGCATCAACTTTGAATTATGTTACTGAAAAAAGTTTTACTATGAAAAACCGTGTTTTCAAATATTATGCAATTTCACAATTTCCATACTCTTCAATAAAATGCATTATTATTATAGGTCAATCGATTTGCCTCGAATCAAGAGATTTTTTCCGTTCTTGCATCAATTATGAATTATGTTACTGAAAAAAGTTTTACCATGAGAAACCGTGTTTTCAAATATTATGCAATTTCATAATTTCCATACTTTTCAATAAAATGTATTAATATTATAGGTCAATCGATTCGTCTCGAATCAACAAATCTTTTCTGTTCTTGCATCAACTTTGAATTATGTGAATGGAAAAAGTTTTACTATAAAAAATTTTAAAAAATAAAACGATTTTCAAAATATATAAATTACTATAACTTCCCTACTCTTTGATAAAATGCGTTATTATTATGGGTCAATCGATTCGTTTCGAACCAAGGAATCTTTTATATTTTTGCAT
>CAKNXH010001843.1:83767-97878 GCA_932178445.1 Andricus quercusramuli | reverse complement strand
ATTTAATAATTTGTCTTGTGAGGCAAGGGCCTCCATTTTTTATCAGTTCTGACGGTAGCTCGTCGATGCCCGCGGCTATGTTATTTTTCAACTTCTTTATAGCCATTTTTATTTCTATATCAGCAGGATCATCAATCCATAGATCAGCAGTGTGGATTTTGCCGAGATTACCTTCAACGGGGGCTTCGCATACATTTAATAGTTTATCGAAATAGTCTTTCCATAAATTCAGTCTCTCTGTCGCATCGGCTACTAGATTGCCATTTTCGTCCCTCATTACTTCCGTTCTACTTTGAAAGCCTTTCCTTATAAAATTGATTCCCCTGTATATCTCGCGCGGGTTATTCTGTTTATTATGCGTTTCTATTGCTAGTATTTTATTCTTTTCCCACTCTCTTTTCTTGGATCTATATAGCTTATTTGTACTTATACTAATCTCGAGATACTTCTTATGTGTTTGATCGCACTTATTTTGTAAACTAATTAGTCTGGCCTTCCGACGTTTTTTATACCCGAGTTTGCACTCTTCGTCAAACCATGGTTTGCTTTTTGTTACTTTCTTTAAACCTATCGTAAGTTTCGCGGCTGTCTTTACCGCCTTTTTTATATTGCTCCACAGGGTTTCCGGATCCTCCTCGCAATTATTGTTATCGCCTCTCTGTTCTTGGAGAGCGTCAAAGCTGTTAGAAATCTCAACTTGATAATTTAATGTTTCTGTTGCTGTTTTGAACTTATCTATACTGAAACGAACTGTTGGCTCTGTGCGACTTGTTTTCTTAGTTATCGCTAGCCTAGATCTTATTTTTACTATCACGAGAAAATGGTCTGAATTTAAATCCGCTCCCCTATACGATCTTATATCGAGAATGTTTGTATGACGTCTTCTGTCAATTAAAACGTGATCGATCTGATTGTGAGTGTTACCATCTGGTGATCTCCAGGTGGTCTTATGTATATTTTTATGCTTTAAAAATGTGCTTTTGACAACAAGGTTCTTTGAAGCTGCAAAGTTTATTACTCTAGTTCCATTGTCGTTACTGACGTCATGCAAACTTTCTGATCCTATTGTAGGCCTATACATAGGTTCTTTTCCAATTTTCGCGTTGAAATCTCCCAATACTATTTTTGCGTCAAAAGTTGAGAACTTGTCAAAAACCTGCTCGATTGTTTCGTAAAAGAGATCTTTAGTGTCTTCGTCTTTGTCCTCGGTGGGACAGTGCACATTGATTAATACCTGTTTGTTGAAAATACCCTTCAGTACAATGTATGATAACCGATCGTTAATGAATTGCATGTCGATAACCGTTGCGAAATTCGTTTATTAATAAGAAAACCGGTACCCATTGTGCGCCCCTTAGCTCCCCCGTAGTGAAAAGTATAGTTATCCTTAGAAATTGACGCGAAATCGCCCGGCCAGCAGGTTTCTTGAAGTGCTATTAAGTCAGTTTTGTATTTATTTGCTATCCCAATGAGTTCGCTAAATCCGCCAGTATTTAGACTACGCGCGTTTAGAGTTCCCACCCTTAGATCTTTAACTGCAGTTTTTTGTTTTTGCAAGTTAGCCATGGTAGTTTCAGGATAATCCGCACGTTAGGATCCTATTCCGATCGTAGGTGAGTCCACTGTCCCAGGAGTGATAACCCCCATACCTCCCTAGGTCTAAGTATGGGAGCTTTCCGACTCTGACAAGGACCATGTCAACTTGTCGTCAGACACATTACAGCTTCATCCTCGCATCCTAACGTCCCCCTGCAAGACAGCGCGCCTACTCGCATCAATACCCCTTTGGCCCTATACAGGCGAATCATTCCACACATCCCTTTCGGACAGTATCATCGCTGCGGTGTCCAATGGGCAGCAGGATTTTTCCCTTACAAGATTTTTAGTTTTGGTTCGGGTAGTGTTTCTAGGTGGATACACCCATTGCGTATGAACGTGAATGGGTGGGTCCTCCCAAGCCATGGTCACCGTGTTTTCTACCAGTGCTAGGCCAACATCTTCGGCTGGGCTCACCACACCCACGACTGGTTCTTATCGGCTGTCCGCGGCTGCTTATTCTTGTATTCGCAGCTAAACTGAGGGGCTGTTCAGCCTGACGGGCCGTTCCTCTATCCGCAACCCGAGGACGCGCTGCGTAGTGGTGACAGGAATATAATAATTAATCATAATAAAAATGAATTTTCTTTAAAATATTTAGTTTTCATTTCACTTAAAAATATTGTCGAATAAATCACACAAATCACACTCGTGATATGAATAATTTACTTTTTTGCAAAATAAATTATAAACACAATGACGAAATTTGATAAATTGACTGAAAAAATCATGTGTCTTTGGAGGTTCTTTTCTGTTTACGTTGTCAAAATATTAAAGCTATCAATAATTATATATCTATTACAAATTTTTCTTAATATTATGCAGTATCGATTAATGTTAGTTAAAGAAAAATTACTCAATAAATATTAACTTCACTGGAAAATTAAAATAAACTAAAAAATTTATAATGCAATCGTCAAAGTCATGCCAATATTTTTCATCACATGTTTCCAGTTTTCAGCACTAATTTATATTACGATTACTACTCACAGTAACAAGTCAGTTAACCGATTTCATTTCATGCAATTTTGAAATTAATTAAATTATTATTTGTAACGAAATATGGAAATAAAATATTGTCAGACTCGTCCTAGTCTTCGTGACCGGTCACGATTACACGAACAACTATGCTTCTGAAACGTCCCTATAATCGTGACCGATATTTCTTAAACGAGAAGGTACTAAATGAAGATTTTACTTAATTTTATGACACAAAAATTATTTTCAATCACAGAAAAATTATTTTCGTCCCGATCAAGTAATTTCTTGACATATCAAAAGCTTAAGCAAAGAAACGCCTTTCCTAAACAAAATGTTAAGCTATTTTCCAAGTTTTGTGATTCATCGCCACCGGCAATACAAATTAATTTTTTTTGCCCATGTGCACTATTTATATAAAAAAACGAATTTGGTTTCCACAACAAGCACTGTTCAAACTTACTTAAAAATATTTTAGGATTGTATTTTTATGCGGAAAATACTTATTTCTGGCGTTTACACCTCAAAACTTACGATTACTGAGACCGTCCTGATTACTGGGACATCTACCTTACTGCAAATAGGTGATCTTATTTGATTCTGTTTTGTCATTTTTTGAAGATAAAATGGAGTTAGTTACTTTTTTTACATAATGACTATCTAGAAAGATCACATTGACCTGTCAAGGGGGTAGTCTGGTAACTAAATTTCAAAAAATCGATTTTTTTCTTACATATTCCGAAAGTAAAATATATTGAGAGTATATTGTAAAATTTTTAGACTGAAATATGAAAAATTCACGAATTCACCTAAAGCATTTAAAAATCCATAACAAAAAATTTTTTAATACTAAGAGCTTTAAAAGTTTCTGAAACGATATCTCTTGAAATGTTTCAAAATAACTTAAAATATTTAAAATACTCTTAAACTCAAACTAAAAATAGTTTAAGTTTTAGTGCCTAAAACATTTCACACAAGCAGTAAATGCACGCGAGCGAACCGAGTGTTCACGTCCTTGGAGTTGTATTTTATGATATTATAAACAAATTATTTAAAAATCAATATTAAATTTTCGAGTATTAAGAGTTCTACCAATTTTTTAAACAAAATCTCCTGAAAAACTTTGAAATCTTTTAAAATGACTAAAAACATTTAAAATCCTTCAAAATTTGTCGAATTCCTTCATATCTCTTGAAACTGTTGAAATCCGTAGATGTACCTTGAAATATAAGTTAATTTCTTCCCAAAAGTTTTCTAGAAATTATTTTAAGCCCCTTAAAACGTAAAAATCCATTAAAATAAGAAAAAATCATTTCGAATTCCTTGGATATAAATTACATGTATTCATTGAATTTCTCTTTAAAACCCCCGTTTAGATAATATGCACACGCGCACAGCTCGCGTTTACGTCCCAGGATTTTTATCTTATAATATTAAAAACATAAGTATTTCAAAATCCATAACAATTCATTTTTTAATACTAAGAGTTTTCAATTTTTTGAAACGAAATCTTTTGAAATTCTTTGGGATATTTTTAATGAGATAAAATCTTACAATCTTTTGAAATTTTGTTATGTCCTTAATATGCCCTGAAATTGTTGAAATCCGTAGAAACCCCTTTAAATAAAATTTAATTTATTTTCTAAAGTTCTCTAGAAATGCGTTAAAACCCCCACAATATCTGTAGGATTTTCAAAAAATAGTAGGAAATATTCGAGTTCCAAGATATTTACAAAACTTCCATTAGATACCTGCAATATTTTAAAATGAGGTTTTAAAACAATTTTTTAGGCTTTAATTTTAAAAGTTTCAAATTCATATACTGTAAGTGTTTTAATTTGCAGTTCAGTTTTTACAACTTCAAATGAAAAATTGTTATCTTCAAGAGTTCGAATCTCCTAATTTCAATATCATGTTCAATTCTATCTGAATTGTTCAATTTTTATTTGTAGTCAAGTAGTTGTTCTTTTTCGAGCTAGGATTACCAATATTGAGAACACTGCAATGCCATAATTTTAAATGACACGTATGGTGTCCAATCGATTGATATACATTTGAAAAAAAACTTCCAACCTAAGGTTTTTTGTTGATTAATAACGATTATTCTTTTATATATTCTTTTTCTTCTATATATTTCTTTCTATATATTCTTCTTATATAGTCTTTTATATATTTTACCATTCCTTTGAAATTTAAAAATAGAAGCTTTTTGTAATAGAGTCCATGTACATATCTTAATTTAAAATTATCTCATTGCAATATTCTGAATATTTGTCATCCTGGGTCGAAAAAGAACAACTATTAGGCTGAAAAGAAACTGTAAATTCTTGTAGTTGTACATTCTTGTAGTTTCACTGTTTTGTAAAAACTTGTAGAAAATTAAAACTACAATTAAATACAGTAATATCCAAAAAAATTACAAAGAAAGTACAAAATTCGTCCGAATAATAGAAAAAAAGTTGAACTTTCCTGTAATTTTGGTTCTCATTTATTGTATTTATTTGTAGATTCTTGTAAAAATGAGTTTAGTTTTTTTGTAAAAATTTTTCCACCAAGGTTAATGAATCTTTACATTCATTAAATATTATATAAATATAAGACAATTTCATTAAGATCAGTTGTAAATCTTGTGATTCATGTCTAAATTTCAGTTTAATCAAACAATAATTGTTATATGTCTAACATAATGACAATCGTTATTCAAATTTAAACTAAACAATCTTTAATGTGAACAGACAGACCATGGTACTGTTTTATAGTTCATTTCAAAAATATTTAATTTGTATAGATTCAACAACAAATTGTTGTAGCTCTAAACTTCAATTGAAACCCTAAATAGTTTAGTTTAAAATTAGCCGAATTTAAAAAAGTTAAATTACAGTAGACAATTCTGTAGTTAAAAAAAGCCTTCATTACTGGCAGTAACATACGATATTCTACTTTTGAGTAGAATAACTTTGTAGATATAAAACGAACAAATTATTTCCAACTATTGTATATTTAAAGAAGAGGGGGAATTTAAAAAGGAAAAAGCGGGGGGATAGGTGAAAGGTCTAAAATTAAATTAATAATTATTTCAGAGTTCGACGCCCTCTACAAACGTTTCGATCGCATCGGGGTCAATACGCTATTGTATTTAATTTCAATCTAATCGTAAAATTTGAACTCCTCAAGAGAACAAAAAAGATTTTCTCAGACACTGATTGAAGGCGACTCAGATTTCAGAAGTTAATTCAGACCATTAAGCACAAAATTACCCAAAAATGTAGTATTTTATTGTCTTCATTGTATACTTTTACATTTTTTACAATATTCTTTTGCCCTCTTAAATAATCAAATAAAACGAAGATACATATTTTCAGTCTTAGAATTTTTACCTGAACAGATAACAATAAAATCATTACATATTTCTATATCTATATTACAGTTTCTCCTGGCCTTAGACTATGCTACTCCTCTGTATCACTATTTTCTTCCGACTCAACTACAACATCTAGATTCTCGATTACACTCTCTCTCTCTCTCTCTCGCAAGTCTTTAGAATTCTTTTGCATATCTGCAGAGCTCAATTCTTCTTTCAGAATATTTAATAGTTTCTGTTCAATTTCGATAGGCAGATCTTTTTGTAACCTAGAATCAACCTCACTGACCAGTCCCTTTTAATTAGTCTTCTTGCTTCTTCGTAAATACAAATGTGAGCCAAATTTTCTTCCGAAACTCCACACAATCTACATAATATATTGTTGTACCCTTTATTGCCTGACAAACCTACGTTCCCACGTCTCAGTCTTGCCCATTGTTCCTTAAACTCCACATTTACCTTCTTTGAATCCCAGTATTTCTCCCTTTGATATCCCTCTTTGTAATTTTTGTATAACTTACAGTATTTGGATTTGTCGATTTACCCCCAATCAGATTGAATTTCTTGTTCTGACTTTCTTATAACCCCTCGTTCTAAATTACTTTGTATTTTGCCTTCACTTCCTTCGTTCCTCATTAAGCGTAATGTTTCTCCATCGCCTACTTCGGCCATTGCTTTTTTCAATACTTCTCCTAATTTGGATGCGTTATTATTATCAATCGCTCTTAATTCCTCCATTAGACAAATCCTAGGCAGTCTATCTCGCCCCATTCTCATAATTTCTAAAATGTATCTACTTGCCCTTCTTCTCGCCTCAATTTCTAGACTTCTTCTCCCTGCCTCCATTCTCCAAATATTCTCTGACCTATCCCACCCCCATACTTCAACCCCGTATAGGGCCCCTGATTTTGCTAAAGTGTCCAACAAGTAGAGTCTTCTTCCTAAATTATTTATTCTTGCCCTTTTCAGCACCCCCCATGCTGCGTTTATAGCTTTCTGTGCTTTTCCTGCTCAAGTTTTCAGATGCTTATTAAAAGTCCCCGCTGTAGAAAACCAAAAACCCAAGTACTTATATCGATCCACTACTTCTAGTTCTTCTCCAAATATTTTCCATTCTTCCCTTTTCTTTCTCCTCCCTTTCCTACCTCCTTCTTTTTTCCTTTCCCACTCTTCCTCTAAATCGTCTACAAACACGTTAAAAAGAGTTGGGCTCAGTGAACACCCTTGCCTGACCCCCCCCCCCCTCTCCCTCCGTTGGTCGTAAGGCTCTCGGTTACACCTTTATCCGTGATTACCCCGTTTTTAGTTTCCCTGTATATAGTTTTGATCATTCTCAACATTCTACCCTTTATCCTAATCTTTTCCAATGTAACAAAAAGAGTATCTCTGTCCACCAAATCAAAGGCTTTCTTGAAGTTTACAAAAGCTACATACAGTTTTCCCCCTTCCCTTTTTAACTTGTTCTTTATCATCAAGTTCAGCTGAAAAATATGATCTCTCGTTGCCCTACCCTTTCTGAAGCCTGCCTGACTTTCTTTAACTATACCTTTTTTCTCCAACCACCCTCTAATTCCTTCATCCATTATTTTAGCCAAGACCTTGTATCCCACATCTAAAAGTGCTATTCCCCTATAGTTGCTGGTATCATCTTCGTCTCCTTCTTTGAATATAGGGAAGATTCTTACTTTTTCCCTACCTCTTCTTATCCTCCCTTCCTTCCACATACCATTTATGCATCTGTGGACTTCTTCAAACCAGCATGTAGGTAAACCTTGTAGAAATTCTATCTATAGCCCGTCCTCTCCTGGCGATTTCCCCTTTCTCATCTTTTTTATGCATTGTGCTACTCCCTTCGCATCTATTTCTCTATTTAAGTCATCTTCTCCCTCTCCCTCTTCTAAAAAACTCTCACCGTTCCCTGCCTCCATTATTCTGCTAAGGTCTTCAACTACCTCCTCTTCTCTCGCTAAATCAAGAGTTCTTGTCTCTGCTTCACTTATTTTATCTATCTCAAGTAACTTCTGAAAGTGAGATTTCCACTTCTCCTTTTTGATCTGCCAACTTGAGCCGCGAAATTTTTTCCTTCTGTTCATTTACTGTTTTCTTCAGATCCCTTATTTCCTCATTCAATAACTGTTTTTCAATGTTCCATTTTTCCTCCTTCTGCCTTGATTTTTCTATAATAATAACCTCTTCTACAAGTTTCTTCACATTTCCTACCTCTTCCGACACTATCCCGATCTCTAATTTTCCTTTTTCATTCCACCACTTGTCCAAAACTCCCCAAAAAATTTCGTGTAACTCCTTCCTTTCTGTCGCAATGATAGCCTCAACTTGATCCTTGATAGTATCAATGTTTGCACTGCTTATAATATTTGGCACAACTGCTGGCTGAACGCCCATCTCCATCACTTCCTTGTTAAGGCCCTCCACCCCCACTTTTAAATTCACTTCGTTTAGTGGCTCACTTCCATCCCCGTCTTTGTCCCTTTCGTCTTCTTCATAGCCTAAATAATTTCCATTCACTTTTTTATCTTTGTCCTCTCCATGAGACCGTTGTCGGTGAACCATTCGGGGTTCTGTACAGTTTTTTGCTTTTGCAAAAAGCCGCCTCTTTTAAACTCACCCCAAAGGCCAATTCATTATTCTTTATTATGAATTTTCCATTTTTTCCGCAAATTTGGCATCCGCTAATCTGTTTTTATCCTCTTTCTTCGGTCTACCCCTTCTTTTCTTCTCTTTCGTTAGATCTTCCCTTTCAGTGCCCTCAGAGTCGACTGGCACTCTGTTTCCTCCAACTCCCGCTGCACGTCGCTGTTGTCATCCAGAACAGGCCAATCGTTTCGTACTGCCCCATTAGTGTGTTCTTCAGAACCTCCACTTCCATTTCCGTTTTCTTCCATAACCTCACTGTCTGTACCACAAAATGCCCACAAAAAATCAGAAAAATTCACTGCTTCCACTAAATCCCAACTTTGGATAACACTTCCGCCGGATTTCCAGCTTTCCAGCTACCGATTGATCAGCTTTTTAACTTCAGAAGCGTACTAACTTCCGAAAAAACTACCGAAAATCTAACTTGAGTTTTTCCACGCGTCCTCTTACATTCGCGCGCCAACCGGAACTCCCCCAAAAATGTATTTTTACAAAAATTTATTATTTTCAAAGCATAATATACTTACCAGAAATAGATACTGTAATCCATATACGATCGTGTTGATCGTTAGGACCGGCTTCCAGTCTTCTCTTAAGATATTCAGGCACACATTCCCCTCGAGATCAATGTTTGGATGATAAACTTGGGTTTCGCATTTTACTTTGGGAGGTTCGTGTGGATAATTGGGTCCAACTTTAAAACTAAATACGAATCTGCCGCCTCGATAAAAACCCTGAAAGAACGTGCATTGTAACGAATTAAATTGAATAGCTTAAAAATGTATATTTCAACAAAATCTTTACAAACCAAGGCACACAGGATTAAAAAAGAGAGAATTTGAAAAAAAAATTGTTGACGATATTCATATACATAAATATAAATAAACACGAATAAGACAAAAAATTCATTTTACACCATTTTTCCTGGTGGAAAATATTTTTACAAGTAAGAACAACATTTCTACACCAGTAATTTTTTGTAAAAACATGTACTTTTTTGTGAAAAAAAAATGTACAGGATTTAACAAAAAAATACAATTAGCTAAATTTTTCTTGCAATTTCTTGTAGAAGAATGAAAAAAATTAAACAATTTGTAGAACTTTTTATTAATATTTTTTTTACTTTATTGTAAAAATCTACAAGGTGTTACAGAAAACTACAGGATTTTACTTTTTCTAATTTGGGGCTTGACGTTATAAAACACTTTCAATCTAACGTAAATTATTGTAGAAAATTACAAATCTTTACAAACAAAAAATAAAAATTTCACGAATGTTGAAATATTGGAAAACTGTACTTAAAATTATGTTGTAATTGCTGATAGTTTATTGTAGAAATATATAAATTTAAACAAAAAATATACATTTTTACAATCAATACTTAAATCAATAATTAAATATATAAGCTTCTATAGGAATATACAATTTTTTTTAAATATTACAGTTTTACCAAGAACTTTTGCTATCACAGATCAAGCAGCAATTTCAGTATTGCAACATTTTTCTTTGCATTAAAATTTAACCTAGATATCCACATCTATCAAACATAATTTCAAATCCTATTCAAATATTGTTTGAATGAATTCCATTTTCACCCCAATCAATTTGAAAATTTTTAATTAAGGAATTTTTTAAAAATATTTAGCAATTTCTCACTTTTCATTTAAAATGAGCAACTACAAATCAAATATTTAAAAATAAAACATTTTAAACAGATTATTTGAAATAAAAGCTTTGAATCGTTGATATTTCAAAGTGTTAAATTTAAACTTTAAACGTTACAATTTTGATTCTTTTATTTAAAAATTTTTGAATATGTAAGTGAAATTATTGAATTTTGAAGCATAAATAATTATTGAACAATCATCAATTTGGAAACAATTTTGAGTTAGTTTAAGAGATATTTACAAGTTTCGAAAAGATCCAAGCTTAACCCTAAAACCACACACTGGGGTACAAAATGTAACCTACGAAAAATTCAAACCCTGCTCATTTTTGCATGTTTTTGGCATTTTTGCCCTTTAAACCATTTTTTCATCCATGCATGTTTAATAAATTTTACTTTATCACACACTTCGTTATTAAAAAACGAAGAGATTCATGTAAAAATCAACCATATTCGCGCATATGGGAGGTGTTTTACGCGAACGAAAAAGTTGGTGAACGATTGTATCCCATTGTGGGGTAAGAAGGCAAAAAGATTGATAGGTGGGTTCTAGGGCTAATTTTAAACTTGAAAATTTTTTAAAAAATAAGAAAATAAATGTAGATTTTTGAAGATTTCAAAATAAAAATTTGAAGCTTTTTAAGAGTCTTTAAAGGTTTTAAGGAAATAAAACAATTTTATTAAGATTGCTGGTAAAATTGAAAGATTTTTTATTTTGAAAAATTAATTTTTAAAGAATATTTAAAAAGATTTTGAAAGTTTTAATTAATACATAACAATTGAACAATTATTTTGTATACCATTATAACATTTCCCTTTCGGGGTAGGCGTGACACTACCCGATTCGGGTAGTGTTTCTAGGTGGATTATTTATTACTAGTACTACTAGTGTGGGCTCACCACACCCACGACGGGCCAACAGCACGCAGTATTCCCGAACGGTCACCCATCCAAGTACTAACCGCGCCCAACACTGCTTAACTTCAGTGATCTTACGAGAACTGGGAACAATTATTAATTTTGAAAAAATTTGAGTAAGCTTAAATTATATTTAGAAGTTTTGAAAAGATTACAAAATAATTTAAAACTTGGGCAAGATTTCAAAACATGTAAAACAAAATGTAGATTTTTGAAGATTTCGAACACAACATTTAGAGGCCTTTTAAACATTTTGAAAGGTTTAAAAAAAATTAAATTTTGTATTAAAGTTCTTAGAAAAACTAAAAATGAATTTTTTCATTTTTCGATACAAAAATTTCATTCTTTAAAAAAACTTGCAAAATGCTTAAAAATGTGCTGAATTTTGTGTTGGAAATCTTCAAAAATCTAGATTTTGTTTTAAACGTTTTGAAATATTTTAAAGTTTTTAATTGCTTCGTAATCTTTTCAGAACTTCCACATATATCTTAAACTTACGCGAATTTTTTCCAAATTAATAATTGTTTCATTGTTATGTAATAATCAAAATTTGTGTTATTTTGTTTTAAATCTTCTTAAGTATTCTCTTAAAATTATGATTATTAAACAAAATAATTATTATTATTTTCGCTTAATGTTGGTGCCTTTATTTTGGATTTTTAACCTCTTGATTCAATACGGATCTGAAGTTAGGTGTATTTCTAACAATTTATATAATTTATTGAAATCCATCTGAATTTTATTTGAAATTACGCTTGATGGACGTGGAGTCGTGGACATCTAGGTGAAATTTGAATGTAAAAAATGTTGCATAACTGAAATTGTTGCTAGATCTGCGATTTATTATAATGGCAAAAGTTCTTGGTAAAAGTGTAGCATCTTGTAAAATTGTAGTTTCTTAAAGAAACTTATACATTATATGTTCTACAAAAATTGACAGTAAAGTACAAGTCGAAGCGATGATTCAGATTCTAAAAGTATTGCTTGTAAAAATTTCTAATTTTTTTTGTTTAAATTTATACATTTATACAATAAGCTACCAGTATTTACAACATAATTTTAAGTACAGTTTTCCCATATTTAAGCTGTTGTGAATTCATGTATTTCTTGTAAAGAGTTGTCATTTTTCACAATAATTTACGTAAAATTAGCAGCGTTTTTATTACGTCAAACGCCAAAAAAAACGTAAAATCCTGTAGTTTTCTGTAACACCTTGTAGATTTTTACAACAAAGTAAAAAAAAAGTATTAATCAAGTTCTACAAATTTTGAAATTTTCTAATTGTAGAAACTTTAGTTACTTTATCGTAAATTTCTTTACTTTTCTACAAGAAATTTACTTTCATGTAAAATATTGTTCCACTCTTTGACAAATGTCACAACAAAGTCATGTTTGTTTAAAATATGGAATTTGATGAATATACGCAACTTTTGATTGAACTATGAATCACAACTTTGTTTCACGTACGCATGCATGTATAGTAGTAGTGGTAGAAATTGTCTCCTGCAACGGCTTTTCTATAAACCATTTTGTGTTTGAAGTTTATATACACTTCATTATGAGATAAAGGCAATTTGCATAATACGTAAGACACAAAAATGAAATTCGACTTCAGATTAGATATGTGTCCAAAATATAAAAAAGCTAGTAGGAAAAAAATAAAATAAGGCGACACATACTGCAGAAAAGTTTGAGCACCCTCAACAAATTTTCGATTTCGAATAGAAAATATCTAAAAACAGCACAGACAATAATTTTCAAATCGGATTTTTTGCTCTTACCTCGTCGGGGCAAATAGTTATTTTAAAACTTAGTAGATCATCTGGATCTGGATGTTCCAACTGACACGTTTTCGGCAAATTAAGTTCGTTTACATCTAAAATAGAAAAAATAAAGGATCGAGAATTAACCTCAAATTCTTGGTTAATAAAGGATACAGTGAAAATAAGAAATCCGTTAGAAAATAAAATCTTACCTTTCATTATTCTCAGCTGAGCTGCGGAAGCTTTCTTCTGCGTGCCACCTCTGGGAGATTCTCCATCCTTTTTCTGTTGTTTCAGGGAAAATAATTTAATCATGGTAGGAAAGATACTTCGTTTAATGATTTACCGAGACATACACGTTCTTTTATTTCGGACGTGCTAACGAACGACACAAAAATATACGAAAGTCTAGAATTTTGACAGCAAATTAACTAAACCAGTCGCTCGCTTTGCTGTCTGTGTCTGTTCTGTTTGACTATTGTCACGTGCAATGAAAACGAAGTACGACCTCAAAAGTCACGCAGTGAGAATTCGCGTTGCTAGTTGCAGGGTTCATGAACCCCTCGATTTTGCACTAACTTTGTCCAAATATTATACAGTACATATTTTATCTTTATTAATTAATATATATTTTTATTTCACATGAAAGTAATATTTACTGTTTGCAATAATTCAATGCTTTACAATTTTGTTTGGTTTGTTTGTAAAAAAGTAGCACATCACAGCACAGGGATGGGTTGTGACATGTCACTCGAGGTTTTCTAACGTATAATACGGAAATGCCGTAATATACGTAGAAAATTGTAGTAATACATAACAAAGATGGCGGATGTAATTCACATTGTCTGGGATAGAGCCAGATAGAGCTAAAACTCACTTTTTTGAATTATGCTTATGTGTACCTGAAGACCTGAAATCTATAGCACTGTACCTGATCATTAAAATGTTTTCTAGATGATGTGAAACAAAAATTAATTTAAGAATAGCCAATATCCCATGGAAAGATATAAATTCTATAAGCGTATAAAAATAAATGTGAATAACAAGGATATCAGTTTGCTTAGGATACCACGTTGTCATACTTACACTCGTGTTCCACATGCTCGAAAACGTTGCAGATTATGAAGCACGGTGTGCCTGAACCAACTTTAAATGCAAGTTCATATCACATCCA
>CAKNXH010001843.1:19357-78767 GCA_932178445.1 Andricus quercusramuli | reverse complement strand
TCTCATTTGTAATTACTATAATAAGTCCTTTATGAAATTCCTTTTTTGTATGGTAAAAATAATACACTATGAAATATAAATTACACTGAGCTGGACTGAATGATGAAAAGCCATACAAGCGTCACTTTGGTCGATTTCCATATTCACAATAAGAAACAAGGTTTACTGAAAAAGTAACTGACCCCGCAATAACGTTTTACTGCAAACACTGGAAAGCACTATGAGAAAATAGGAATATCCGAAATTTGTTGTGTTTTCAACGATTTCAATCAAGAATCTTCGGGAAAGCTCTGACAGCATCTCGTCGTCTCTGCTTGTCTCCAGCGCCATTTTGATCCAAGATTGTCGATTGTCGCTTACTCACTCACTCCCTTTCAGTTGTGCAATCGATAAACCCAATCGATAGTAAGTATTCGATTGCACTGATACTCGACTGAACCAAAACAATTGAATGTCATTATAAGTTTTTAAAAATGTCGTTAATGAGCGTCAACATCTGCCAATGATAATGATTCTTGTAGATCTCACAAAAAATATAATCACATTCAATTGCTTTCCTACAAATGATCTTTGGTTCAATCAAGCTCAGTGCAATCGAATACCTGCCATAATCGATATGAATAAAATCGAAGAAACAAAATGGCGATTCAAGAGACACTGATAGCGATTTTCCCAAGATTTTTGTTTAGAATCACACAAATTTTCGGAAATACCTATTTTCCCATGGTGTTTTCAGTCAAACATTATTTTGTGCAGTTATTCTTGGAGTAAATCTGTTTTTTTAGTGTCAGTATAGAAATGGAGCCAAGTGATGCGTGTGCAAGTCCAGCTTAGGGCAAATTATATCTCATATACAGTTTTTTTTCACAATACAAAAAAGCAATTTTATGAAAAGAGGAAATACAGTAATTAAAATGATAGTTGCGCAAATGGAATGTTTGAAGTGTGGAAGTAAAAAAGGCTTTCTTGATAGTTATGAAATTTTCCTATTTATAGGTTTTCAGGAGAAATCTGCGTATACGACCGTTTATTTTCAATAGAGAATAAATAACAGTGAGACATACAGAAGAAAATTCGGAAGTTAAAGTTAATTTGAATAAATTGTTGAAAATTTAGCAGAACATGACTAAAAATGTATTCATTAGTTTTATATTCCTTTTAGTTATATTTATTTTTATATTTCATTATGTTTATACATTTATTTAAATTAATATTCAATTCATTTAATTTTAAACAAAATTTCATAAATTTATAAGTAAATTGTATGTTATTATATATTATATTTATTTATTGAAAAATAAATATATATATATATATATAAATAATACATATATAATAATTACATAATTTGATTTATATTTTACACTGCACATTTATTCAGAAAGAAATCGGAACATTTGGAACGAACATAAACTAGTGGGACACAGGTGAAAATTTGGAATAAGCTATTGGGACACTGCGACATTTATTCGGAATGAAATCGGAAAGGTTCAGAAAGAAGTAGATGCAGTGGGACACTTCGGAGAAAGTTCGGAAATACGTCGGAAACCTTCGGAAAGAGAGGCGTTCGGAAAGAAATCGGAAGCAAAGGTCCCATACAATTCGGAAAGAGTCGGAACGAAACCTTCTTTCCGAGCCTTTCCGTTTCTTCTGCTAGGGAACTTGAGACGTCGAAATAACAAAAAATACGCATCGTATGGAAAAAAATATCCGTAATAAGAACTTTTTATTTTCGAGGGGAAAAGCGACATTGAACAAATTTACCCCCCCCCCCCCCCCCCAGGAGGACGAGGGTGTAGTTTTTTTTTGCGAATCGACAAACATTTTTCGAATCAAACTTACGTATTTCATAAAGGAGAATCTGAATCTGTGATAAAAAATTGGGGTTCCCATTTGAAATTACAAAGTTACCCCCACTCCTGCCTTCTGGAAGGGGAGATTTTTTCAAATTCGCTTTTTCCCCTCGAAAATAAAGTTTTTATTTCGGATATTTTTTTCATAGGTAGCGTATTTTTTGAAATATTTCGATGTCTCAAGTTAAAAAAACCCAGTACATAATATACATATATACTACACAATAGATATACCTCGGCGATTATTATTGTGATTTGTACATTCCACTCACTGGATTGTATTGTTTAAGATCATGATTGTATTGTGATTATCATCATCATTGTGATTGTGATTGTTTTGATTTATTTATTGATTATAAAACAGAAATTTAAAAAAAACGGGTTTCCTCGAAGTGATGAACTTCTTCACGAAGGCGGGTGGCGCGCGTCATTGCTAAATAAAAAGCTTGGACTAAATAAAAGTGCATTACAGTGATAGTGTAGTGCAATGTCCCTCACATTTTCGCGAGTGGAAACAGAATTTAAAAATGCCTGAAAAGTGGGCCCTCAAGCCTGTTAAAAGACCTGGGAATGAGTTTGAACAGCCAATAGCGGTCCCTCTGAGCAATCGATATGAACTCCAATGAACTCCTACAGAACAGTGAGGAGTGTGATAAGACTTATCCTAACCAGAATGAGAAAATGAATGAGAGTTAGGACGTAGCAGAGGATATGCAGGAAGAGAAGGTCAACGAACACCTGGAAAGAAGACGAAGATGCCACCTATAATTATCTCTCATGAAATAGATGATTACTCAGGATTTTTGTCTCAACTCTAAAATCCTTCATAAAGGTGGACCCAAAACTTCACTATTCCCCAAAAAGTTTGGCCATTTTTGCAGGGAATGATACTCTTATCTAGTTGATAGAATCTCTCTTTTTATCGTATGAAATTAGACGGAAATGTCCGATCGTTTTAAAATGATTGACTTCAACTATCTATATCTTTCTGATGTGTCAGAAAGAGAGGGGTGACTGTCGATAATCGAGAAGTCAAGAGTTCTTGAGAAGTATTTTTTCATATTTTGAATTTTCCCGCCCTAATGTTTGAAACAGGTTCTTCCGGGTAAACAAATCTTGAGCGTCCCGAGCAGTTTGCATCACGTAAATTGTATTATTATTACTGTTATAAGTAATCAGACAAGTTAGAAATTTATACAAACAATGGAAGAGGTATGTTTTGTTATTTTCGTGAATGTATCATAACTCTGACTTTGAATACGATGAAAGGTATTAGTTTTGTAAACCTAACCTAATATTTGTAAACACATCAATTTCTTTCTTATAATATTTGCAAAGCTTAACTTTAAATTAATGTAGTGTTTTGTCTCCAAAATGACGTGTTTTTAATGATTATATAATTGCAAGTTTTGTTTTTATATTTCTCGGAATATATACACATCGTCAGAGTTAATTTTCTTATGACCGGCAAAATTGTGAATTGAAACTAATAAAATATTTCGTATATATTATGTTTTCATATAGGAACTGAGAGAAAAAATTGATCAAGCTTGTCGTACAGCCGAGGAATTTACAAAAGTTTATTATGAGAGTTTGGACAAACGAAGACATGTAAGTTTGTTTTATCTCTGAATATGAAGTTTCTTTGGACTATTACTACTAGTATAAATTTTCGGCTAAGAATCTCTCTACTTCTTGGAAAAAAATTCAACTGTTTTATTGAAAATTGCCTTTTTTAACTTGAAAATTCAACAATTTGATTTAAAAAATATTTTAATTCAGTTAAGGTAACTGTCCCAGTAATCGTGACTGTCCTAGTAATTGCGAAGCTTGGTTATAATTTGAATATATTGTTTAAAAAATATGTTGAAAGTAACATTTAATCATAAGACCCACTTATTTTTAGCATTTCATAATAACAAGTAGAAAAGTGCATTCATTCAAATGAAGTAAAAAGCAAGAAAATTAGCATCATGATTACTGGGATGTTTACCTTATTTTGTTAAACATTCATCTTTCTTGTTTCAAAAATAACCTCTTCCTGTTTGAGAATCAAGTTTTTGTTAAAAATTCACATTTTCGGGTTGAAAATTCAACTTTTTTCTAGAAAATTTTTAGTTTTTGCTGGAAAATTCATCAATTTGGTAGAAAATTTAACCACTTAGTGGGAAAATTACGTATTTCATTGAAAATTCGTCTTTTTCGGTAGAAAATTAATTTTAATTAACAATTTAACTATTCAAGGTGAAGATTCGTCATTTTCGTTGAAAACTCATCTTCTTTGAGGAACGTTCAATTAGTTTGTTGAAAACTCTTTTTTTTATTAAAAAATTAACTTTCTAACTGAAAATGTAACTTTACCATTTTCGATTGAAAACTGATTGTTTGAATTGAAAATTTAACTACTTGTGTAAAAGTTCAACTATTTTAACTAACTATTTTAACTATTTTAACTATTTTAACTATTTTAACTATTTTTAAGTTAACTATTTTGTTAAAAATGTGTTTCTTTTGTTTTGTTTAAAATTAATTTTTCACCTGAAAATATAACTTTTTCCATTTTTTGTTGTTGAAAATTGATCTTTTTCAATTGAAAACTTGGCTTCATTGGTACAAAATTACTCATTTTGGTTCAATTTTCCTCTTTTGGTTAAAATTGCACCTGTTTGGTTGAAAATTAATTTTTTTGTTGAAAATTCAACTCTTTAGTTAAAAATATCAACTATTATAATTTTGGTTAAGAATTCATCTTTTTGTTGAAATTTCAACTTTTTTGGTTGAAGTTTAATATTTTTTGTTTTAAATTTCGACTGGACAGAAAATTCGTCTCTTTCGATTGAAAATTCATCTTTTTTCGTTAAAAATTCAACAATTTAGTTGAAAATTAAATTATTTAATTGAAAATTCATACTTTTGGATTGAACATTCACCTTTGATTGCAGTAAAGTCAAATTTTTCATTGAAATAAGTAAATACATTTTTTAATTTAAAAATAGTTTTTTTTCGCTTATAGAGGATTCTTTGTGAAAAATGTCACAAGATTAAAATTCTGGTCTTTGAATATTAATGATCAGGGAAAATGAAAAATTTGTTAATGAGAAATTAGGGAGAAGTCAGGCAATTTTTAAATTAAGTTCTGCGGCTACTCTGTTGCAGCGTTCTTTATGCAATTTCATATTTTTCACTCTCAGAACTGAGTACTACTTCAGCGAACATTGAGCGAACATTTTTTATGAGCTTTCTCTGTAGTTGGGAATTCACCTGCTACATTAGCTTGAAATTTGATAACTCACTCAAATTTCAACACGATCATTATTATTATTATTATTATTATTAGATAGATATTATTTATATATATATTCATTTATTTATTTATATATTTATTATGAAAATTTGTGGGCTCTGGAAGCCAATATTATTATATAAATTAATGTCTGAGGCTTAAGATGGTTACAGCCCAATATGTCGAAGGTATTTTTGGTTAGATTTGGATTTTTATTTTATTTTTTTAACAGTATGCACAGGGCTGTCCCGGTATATATTATCAGTCATGGACGCATTATTGTAATGCAATCAAGTGATCTGATAAGAGCATGTGTCTTGACATATTGGGCAAAGCCTGGTTTTTACCACATCTTTCACGGACTGGGTTGCACTGAAGTGCATGATGGGGGGTTATAGATATTATATGGGGTTATAGATATTATTATTATTATTATTGATTTTAACAGCTCATTTCCAAACTTTATCTCGACACGGCAACGATGGTGTGGAATGGAAATGGAATCGAGGGGAAGGATCAAATTCAGAAATTTTGGATAGAATTACCATCTTCAGATCATTCTATTATTACTCTCGATGCTCAGCCGATTACCGGTAAACCATTAGTTTAATATAATATACAAAATATCAAGTAAATAATTAACAATATATGACAGATATTTGAATTATAAATACAATTATCAGGCCTCAGACCGGTCCCTATATCCCCTATTGTACCCTATATTCAGTTAAGGTCCCTTAAGTACCCTATTTTCAAGATTTGGTCCCTATGGTACCCTGTTTGCAGCCCATAATGGAACTTTAAAAAATGTATAATAAGATCAAAGCTTCCAAGAGTCAAGCATTTTGAAACAAAGCAAAAATCAGGGAATTTCTGTCAGAAGTAACTGTACAAAATAATCAGGGCAGCCACTATAGTCACTTTTCTTTCATTGATTAAGTCATGGATTATTATACTACTATTCAATATATATATTCTATACATATTTCTGAATTGTCTTGAATTATTTTGAAATATTTCAGGATATTTTTAAAGATTCCGAGAATTTTTGAATAGATTTCAGTAATCTGAAGGGATTTAAAAAATTTTAGGGTATTTTAAAATTCTGATGAATTTTAGTTTCAAGGGATTTCAAAGGATTTTAAATATTTTAGAGAATTTAAAAAGATTCCAAGGTTTTTTAAAATTATTATTAATTTGAAGGTATTTTAAAGCACTTGAAATATTTTAGGATAAAGAATTTTCTAGAATTTTGTAAGATATGGAACGATTTTACAGAACCTATAAGGTTTTAAGATGTTTTAAAAGATTTGGCTTGATTTTATAAGGATTCCGTGGATTTTAATGTTTGTGAGGGTTTTTAAAGCTCTCAAGGTAGTATTTTAATAAATTTTCCAGAATTTCAGGAAATATCACATATCATAGAATGTCATGGAATTTTATAATATTTTAGTGGATTTCAAATAATTTGCTTACGTGAAGTGAGGTATTTCGTAGGGTTTCAACGGCTTGAAGAGATTTTAAATTATTTGTTGGAATTCACACTTCATTCATATTAATTTATTCTGAATTATTTTGAATTTACTTGAATTCTTATAAATTTACTCAATTCTGCTTAATTCAATGGATTTTTTTTATTTTTCAAAAGTTTTTATTTAATTAATCCTGAAGATCATCTAATAAAATGATCAAAGGATTTGAAATAATTCAAGGTATTTTTTCAAATTCCTTGGCATTTTCAAGAGCTTTAAAAAATGTAAAAGAATTTCAAAATATTTTGAAGGATTTTAAATATTTTAGGTTATTTCAAAAGATTGCAAAGAAATTTTTGATTGATTTGAGTAATTTAATGGGATGTCAAAGGATTTGAATATTTGAGGGTATTTTAAAAGATTTTCAGTCGTTTTCAAGAGCTTTAAAAAGTTTCAAAGGATTTCAAAAGATATACAAAAATTTGAAATATTTTAGGAAATCTTAAACGATTCCCAGAATTTTTCAAATTATTCCAGTAGTTTGAAGGGATTTTAAAGACTTTCAAATATTTTAGAGTATTTTAAAAGATTCCAAGGCATTTTCATGTGATTTAATCAATTTCAAAGGATTTCTAAGTGTTTTAATAATTTAAAGGTATTAGAACAAATTCGCATGCGGTTTTAAAGAATTTCCTAGAATTTGGGAAGATATGGAAGGATTTTACAGGACCTATAAGGTTTTAAGATATTTTTAAAAATTCTAGTGGATTTTATAAGCTTTCCGTGGATTTCAATGATTTAAACGGATTTTAAAAGCACTCAGGTGTTTTAATACATTTTTCCAGGATTTCAAGATGTATCGTCAGATGTCATGTAATTCCATGGGATTTTGTAATATTTTAATGGATCTTAAAGAATTTATTCGCAAGAAGTAAGGAATTTCGTAGGGTTGAAAAGATTTGAAGAGATTTTCAAATATATTTTTTTTATTCATTTCAAATTCGCTCTGAATTCTGATTAATTTATTCTGAATTATTTTCATTTCTTTTGAATTCTTCTAAATTCACTCAATTCTGCTCAACTGAATGGATTAAAAAAAAGTCTTTGCTTAATTCATCTTGTAGTCTTTAATACTCACCGTAAATTCTTAGGCATTTCATCAAACTTTTAAATTCTCATTTTTTTTTCTCAACTCATTTCAAAATTATTCAATTCATTGAATTTTTATATATATCTTTTAATTGTTTTGAATTCACTTGTTTTTAAAATTAATTTTGATTTTTATGAATTTCATCAAATTCTTCTCGTTTCCTTTAAATTTACGCAAATTTTACTAAAACCAATGGATTTCTAAAAAAATTTCCAATTCATTCAAATTCTTAATTATAGTAAGGAAGAAATGACAAATCTTGGAAAGAAATATTTATGAGAACAGTGTTAAACTTGAATTTTGTTGTTGTCATTATATTAGTCACTATTTTGGTTAGCAATTAGTAGGGATTCAAAGATTTGAAAAGATTTGCAATTGTTTATTGGAATTCGCCCTGAGTTCTTATTAATTTACCCTGAATTCTTTTAAATTCTTCGTTATCCTCTTGAATTTTTTAATTCACTCGAATTCTTCTAAATTTACTCAATCCGACTCAATTGTATGGATTTTTTCCATTCTAAAAAGCCGTTAAACTGCAAAATTAAAATATATCAAATTTCATACATTGTACAGTTTAAAGATCTAAAAAAATAAATCCACGCTGTCATTTTCAATACTAAAAATTGAAGAATGATTTAAAAAATTTCTAAATTTAAAAAATTATATCATTTTAATCAATTTCAAGATAGAAACTTTAAGTTATAAATCAAAATTTGTTTTTAAATCTTTTTAAATATTCTCTTAAAAATTTGTTTACATAAAATCATTAAAAACTTTCGAGGAATCTAATACAAATTTTCTCATTATTTTGGTACTCGAATTTTTCCTACAATTTTCAGAAATTCTTGCAAGATTGATAAAATTGCCTTAAAATCTTCTAAATTATTTTTTGAAAGTTTTGGAAACCTTTTTAAATACTCTTTTTAAAATAATGTTTTCAACAACAATCATTTTTAGTTTTTCTAGGAGTTTTGATAACAATTTTTTATTGTTTTGAAACTTTTCAAAACGCTTTTAAGCTTCTAAATTTTTTGTTCGAAATCTTAAAAAATCTACATTTCGTTTTAAATGTTTTGAAATCTTTTGAAGTTTCAAATTATTTTAGAATCTTTTCAAATCTTCGAAATATATCTTAAACTTTCTTGAATTGTTTTAAAATTAATAATTATTCAATTTTTATTTATTAATCAAACATTTAAAAAATATTTTTAAATACAAAGAATCATTTTGGATTTTTAATAAGTTTGATATTATTTTAAAGATAACCACTCTTGATCCGATACGGAATTTTCAAAATAAACTTATACACTCTTTTAAATAAGTTTTTTTCATTAAAATGAATTTCCCTGTCTGGAATTATTTACATTAAAATATTTTTAAAAATAAATAACATCTCTGATTTAAAATTACGTTTGGCAGATGGGGATATCTAGGTAAAATTTTGATGTAATGAAAATGTTGGACAATTGAAATTGCTGGTTAATCTGTGATAATTATAATAGCAAAAGTGCGTGGTAAAAGTGTAATTTTTTGTAAACTGTAGTTCCTTTTAGAAATTTATATATTAAATATCTTACAAAAATTAGCAGTAAAGTACAGGTCGAAATTTTGATGTAGATACTAAAGTATTGCTTGTCAACATTTATATTTTTTTGTTTAAATTTGTAAATTTCTACAATAAACTACCAGTATTTACAACATAATTTCAAGTAAAGTTTCCCAATATATATATATATATATATATATATATATATATATATATATATATATATATTTCAACATTTGTGAAATTTTTTATTTTTGTGTACGTATTTGTAATTTTCTACAATAATTTATGTAAGATTAAACGTGTTTTCATGACGTCAAACATCCCAATTGCAAAAATGTAAAATTTTGTGGTTTTCCGTAATACTTTTTAGATTTTTACAACAAAGTAAACAAAATTAATCAAAATTTATACAAATATTTGAATTGTAGAAACTTGGCTTTATTGTTAATTTTTTCCTTCACTTGTATTTAATAGTATTTTTGTTGTTAAATTTTGTACATTATTATATTATTATATTTATAATGTTTTCCGATTCATTTGAATTCATTTGAATTTGATTTGAATTGTTTTGAAATCATTTGAGCGCAAAAAAGTACGCTATGAGCATGACAAAAATTACCCTTTGGTCCCTATATTTTAATCCATAGGGACTGTGAGACCTGAATTACACATCTATATGAAACTTTTCTTCATCTGAACAGGACCTGCTGTAGCAAATCAACTAACATTCCTCGTCAAAGTCAGTGGACAAGCAAAGTACCAAGACAAGACGCCCAAACCTTTTAATCAAAACTTTTTAATAACCGCTATAGGGGATAAATGGAAGATTGTGAGCGATTGTTTCAGGATGCAAGAAGTAATAGATACTTAAAATAATCATAGTCTTCGATTTAGTTACCTACTTTGACAATTTTGTATCACTACACTTACAATAATATATAACTCTAGGAGTTACAATTTTTATATTCTTCGACTTGAATGCGATTATCTTTTGATATGAATGCGAAATAAAGTTTTAAAAAGTCTTTGTACATTCTTTTTGTCGTGAAGGTCCAATTTTGTGCGTATCAAAATATACTTTTAAATTCTTTCAGAAAATATTGTCAGTTAATTAAAGTTTATTTAAGTTCATTTGCAATTTAAAAAATTTCATTCAGAATAAATCCAAATTTAAATTCCTCTTTGACGTCCAATATTCAAAATTAATTGCGAAATTCTTCAAAATTAAAAAGAAACTAGAATCTAACGATGAAAAAGTATCTCCATTCAAATTAAAAAGAAAACAACCTCTAAATCCTTTTCCTTATATTGGTTTTTGTTTAATTTCCAAGAATTACGTAGTTAAATTTGAATGTAAAGAAGAAGGAAGAACTTGTATAACATTAAGTACGTTTCCGGTTGATAAATTTGAATCAAGTTGGCGAATTTTAGGAAAGATGGCCCTGCAAGGGGACAGTTCCATAAGAAATTAATCATTTAAAAATCACTTTCATATTCCAGACTTCACCCTTTTTTTCATGAATTTTTTTACCTCCTTTTATTCAAGAAACTTCCTTTTCTTCTCGTTTTTTCGTTAAAATTCGAACTGAATTAATAGAACACAATAAGAAAATCCAACTTTTTTGGTTGTAAAGTCTACTATTGTATTTTTGGTTAGGAATTAATCTCCTTTGGTTGAAATTTCTGTCGTTAACAAGTTAATTATTTTGTTAAAATATAACTATTTGGTTAAAGTTGAAAATTAACGTTTTTGTTGAAAATTCATATTGTTGGTTGAAAATTCAACTATTTGATTAAAAATTAAACTACTTTGATGAAAATTTAACGAGTTGGTAGAAAATTAACTTTTTTGTTTAACAATTTGTCTTTTTTGGTAGAACATTAATTTTATTTGGTTAAAAATTTAAATTTTTTGTTGAAAATTCAGTTTTTTTCTTCAAATTTAGGATTTTTTTACTGAAAATTTAACTATTCCATTTTTGGTTCAAAATTTATCCTTTATAAGTTCGAAAATCTACTAGGTTTTGCAAATTCATGTTTTTGATTGTAAATTCAACCAATTGGTTAAAAATTAAACTACCTTTTCGACAGTTTAACTGTTCGATAGAACTTTTTTGTTAAAAAATCATAATTTCGGGCGGAAAATTCAACTGTTTAGTAGACACTTTGTCTTTTGGGGCTGCAAAATTCAAAATCTTCTTTGCAAATTAATATATTTTGTGTGAAAATTCGATTTATTAGTTGAACATTAATTTTCTTGATGGAAAATTAATCTTTTTGGTTAACAATCATATTTATTATATTATATAATCATACATTTTTGTTGAAAATTCAGTTTTGTTTTGGTTCAAATTTATTTGTTCACCTTAAATTTAACTATTCCATTTTTGGTTGGAAATTTATGCTTTATAAGTTGAAAAATCAACTTGGTTGGGATTAAACTATTTTCTTGAAAATGCGTTTTTTTTTTTTAATTTAACTGCTTGAAAAATTTCCTTTTGGTACAAAAGTCAACTTTCTTGGTTGAAGGTCACATTTTTTCTAAAGAATTGGTCATTTTGGAATGAAAATTCAACTGTTTTTGGATGAATTTTAACCTTTTTCGTGTGAAAATTCAACTGTCTTCCGAAAATACATCTTTTTGGTTTTAAAATTGAATTATTTGGTTGTATGTTATCCACTTTTGATAATTAGATTCTTTTTTTGTTTTTTTTTGTTATTTCCAAGAATTTCGTAGTTAAGTACATTTTTGTACAACTTTAAATTTCTAAATTACGCTTTGCGCATGAGCAGAGGAGTATCTTTATTCAGAAAAATTCTGTTGGTCATGGCCGGATATACAAAGCTTTTATAAAGCAGGTATAGAGCCAACCAAGAATATAAAGAAGAAGAAGAAGAAAAATTCTGTTCATTCTGTTTACTTCTGTCAAGGAGTTGTCAAGTTTTTTTTTTTTGCATAAATAACATACAATGTTCATTTCAAAATTATAAGATTTTCATATAGTGAAGTGTTTTTTTAATACTGTAATTGTGCGTGCATTAAACAATTGACATGGAGCAATTGCAAACAGCATTGACAACAATAAAAGTCCTACGATCGAGTGTCGGTCAAGTTTTCGAAGCACTTTCAAATGGTCTTCGAGCTGACCATGGAGAAGAAAACAAAGAAACAAAGTATCTTTGCGAACTTCAGGAACTTCTAAATACAGTGGGCGTCAGTTTAAGGTAATTAATTAAGTTTAAACCGTTTAAATAAGTGGAGTGTTCCGCTGACCTAACCTATAAACGTTTGGAGCAAAGTGCAGCAAGTGATAATATTTTAAAAGTGGAATAGTAAAATGGTTTAATTTTCTTTCCATTTATACCGATTAGCGACTTTTTACAATACTTGTGTAACCACTCTGTGTTATTAAATAATGAAAATACTGATTAAAAATTTCCTAACCTACAAAAGATTGAAATACAATTATGCGTTGATGTTTATTTTAGACTTATGTATTTTTTAAATCATTAAAAGAGCAGGAATAATAATGTTTTTTCTTGAAATTTCACCAGGGATGTCGAGCAGGCAATCAACAGTTTGAATCCACCTCCGGGTCCGTTTAACTTGGCAAGCACTTCTTTTCTTGGTCAGGAAACAACCCAAGAAAGGCAGGCTCTTTATAGCTCTTTAATTAATAGTTATAAATGGACAGATAAAGTTCATGAATACAGTAACATTGCGCAGTCTTTGCTGAGTCAAAATAATCTAAAACGCTCCTATACAAATGCGAGCAGAGGAAAAAGAGGCAGAATTCAGTCCAGCTCACACAATTTATCACCTCCGTATGTTATTATATATGCATTTTATTAGCCGTAATTAAATTTATCGATAGAAATTTATGTAAGTCTAAATTTAAGTTACAAATATTCACTTCATAAGGCTTCCAGTTCGAAATTATTTGCCGTTAAACGGTTGAACTGAAAAGAATTGTTCAATAGGTAGGTTCCCCGCTGAAAATAAAGTATAGAAAATTATAGAATTTGATAGACTCTCTATACTTCACAAATCAAATTCTATATCAGCAAATTTGATTGAAATTATGAAATTGTATCGAAACAAGACTTGTATCAAATCCTATATTTCGGATGCCGGAAATTTCTATCGAATTTCATTCTCACGGAAATCTTATACTTTTCTAACAACAGCATCTCATTGAAACCCTATCAAATCTTACGGCACTAATCTTATATCATGTCCTATGTTCCAAAATCTTGGATATTTCTATCAAATTCTGTCTGTTGAGAAATCGTATATTTTTCTATCGACAGTTTCTCATTGAAAATCTATCCAATTATATCCATCGAGAAATCTTATACTTTTCTATCAACAGTTTCTCATTAATCCTTTATCAAATCTTATCCACAAAGAACGTGTATCATAACCTATCGTCTACAATTTCGGAAATTTCGATCGAATTCTATCCATCGAGAAATCTTATACATTTCTGTCAACAGGTTCTCATTATGATGCTATCAAATCTTATTGACATAGGACTTGTATCAAATTCTATGTTCTAGAATCATGGTAGTTTTTATCCAACTCTATCCGTCGACGAACGGTCAGGGAAAAGACAGAGAATTTCTAAATTGGGATGTTGTACCAAACCTGAAAAAACATATGCTTTATAATAATAAATGCAAGTTTTGGTAACATAAATCAGGCCTCACAGACGGGTCCCTATATCCCCTATTGTATCCTATATTCATTCAAGGTCCCTAAAGTACCCTTTCTTCAAGATTTGGTCCTTATGGTACCCTATTTGCAGTCCATAATGGAACTTTAAAAAAATTCATAAAAAGATCAAAGCTTCCAAGTGTTAAGCATTTTGAAAAAAATAGCATAAGTCAGGGAATTTCTGTAAGAAGTAACTGTAAAAAATAATCAGGGCTGCCACACAGTCACTATTAGTCACTTTTTTTCTCAAATCACTTTTTGGTCACTTTTTTAAATGAAAAGATCACATTAGTGACTTTTCTTTCAATAAATTAACTCATGGGTCAATCACTATTCAATTCAGGTAACCTATTTCTGAAGTGTCTTGAATTCTTTTGAAAATTTTTCAGGGTATTTTTAAACATTCCCAGAAATTTTTAATAGATTTCAATAATTTGAAGGAATTTTAAAGATTTTAGGGTATTTTTAAAACTTTTAAGACATTTCCAGAGCTTTCAATTTTAATTATTTGAGGGAATTTTAAAAGATTCCAAGGAATTATTAATTAAGCGTTTTAGTTATTAAAAAAGCGTTTACAATATTTTAGGATAAAGAATTTTCCAGAATTTCGGAAGCTATGGAACGATTTTACAGGGCCTATAAGGTTTTATGATATTTTAAAAGATTTCACAAAATAATATAAGGTTTATCCAGAATTTCAATGATTTTAAGGGATTCTAAAGCTCTCAATGTATTTTAATACATTTTCCAAGAAATATCATTTTAGAATTTCACTGGATTTTATATTATTTTAGTGGCTTTCATAGAATTTATTCACGAGAAGTGAGATATTTCGTAGGATTTCAAAGGATGTGAAATATTTGAGAAAATCTTAAAAGATTCCAAGAACTTTGTTAAATGATTTCAATAATTTAAAGATATGGAATGATTTTACAAGACCTATAAGGTTTTATGATATTTTAAAAGATGTATGGGATTTCATAAGGTTGTCGAGTATTTCAATGATTGTAAGGTTTTTTTACTGCTATAATGGATATAATATTTTAATGGATCGTAAAGGTTTCAAAGATTCGAATAGTTTTGAAATTAGTTTTTGGAATTCAATTAACTTTTTTAAATTCAATTGATAAAATGATCAAAGGATTCGAATAATTTTAAGGTATTTTTTAAAAATTCTTATGACATTTTCTAGAGCTTGTAAACAATTTCAAGAAATTTAAAACTGTTTTAAAGGACTTAAAATATTTTAGGACATTTTAGAAGATTCCCAGAAATTGTTTATTTATTTCAATAGTTTGGAGGGATTCCAAAGTCTTTGAAATATTTCAGGGTAATTTAAAAGATTCCAAGGCATTTTCAAGAGATTTAAACAATTTTAAGGGATTCCCAAAGGGTTTAATAATTTTAAGGGATTTTTAAAATTATTTCCAATTCATTTGAATTCTTTCGAATTGTTTTGTAGTCATTAATCACTTTTTTGGTTAGACATTAGTAGGGTTTCAAGGATTTGAAGAGATTTTCAAATATTGTTTGCAATCCATTTAGAATTCGTATTAATTTATCCTGAATTCTTTTGAATTGTTCTAAATTCACTCAATTCAGTGGATTTAAAAAAGGTTTTTCTTAAATTCATCTTAAAGTCTTTAAAACTCACCTTAAATTCTTAGACATCTCATGAAATTCTTTTACTGAAATCAATTAAATTTTTTCGATTTTTAAATTATTTCTAATTCATTTGAATTCTATTTTTGTTATAAATTAGTAGGGTTTCAAAGATTTTAAATTATTTTTTGGAATTTGACCTGAATTCGTTTAAATTCTTTGGATTGATCAGGATGATTGATCCTGAAGTCTTGTAACCTATCCTTGAATTCTTAGGCATTTCATCAAATTCTTTTGAATTCGTCTTGATTTTTTATAAATTTTATCAAATTCTTCTCTTCTCCCTTAGATCCCTCTAAAGTCATTCTAATTTTACGGAAATAATTTTTTTTTATTTTAAAAATGTTTTCTAATTCATTTGAATTAAAAAAAAAATTAAATTGAATTGTTTCGTAGTCTTGCGAATTTATCCTGAATTTTTAACCTTGGAGGGCGAAAAAAGTACCCTATGAGCGTGACAGAAAGTACCCTTCGGTCCCTATATTTTATCCCATAGGGACTGTGAGGCCTGATAAATTGAAACTAAAAAGAAAGAACGTATTGAAAACATACGAAGTTTATGTTCTTGTTTATGAGAAAATTATTATTTTCATAATTTTTATAGTTTTTCTCATAGATGTCAACTTTAGTTATTGTTTTGGAAACATAGAATAGTTTTCCCAACGAATTATTTGTATACATTACTCCATAAAATACGTCTTTTGTTATATTGCGGACTTTTTATTGATAACAATTCATTAAACAAATTTGATATGCCTAGAGAATAAAAAATGTAAATTTAGCAAATTTTTAAAATACAGATGTATATTTGAGCAAATTATATTTATCGGTAGCTCAATTTACAAAGATATTTTGGATCTCTGACGTGTTCCTAATGATCAGAAAACACTAGAATGAAGTGCCAAGTTTAAGGAATCAAAAACGGAAATGAAACATGTTTTCAATATAGTACTTTTCATGGGAGTTTAAATCATTCTTTTCAAGCTAGCTTTAAAAATGATTTCAAATAACTTTGGAACTTCATGCTGATAAAAGAAAAATTTTGTTTTTCTTTTTTTCTTTTGTATTTCTCCGTCTTTCATTCTTTCTACTTCTCGATTTTTTCTACAAAATTTTAACAGGTAGAAAACCCACAAATATACCAAATATATTCTAAGCTCATTTAGATAAATATATTTTTTTATACGTACACAACTCAGTATTTTAAAAATTTACTACATTCTGTTAAACAGGAATCATCTTTTGTGGAGCAGTATTATATAAAAATAGTTCAAGATTTAAGTTAATTTAATCTGCCATCAAAAGACGAAGAATAAGAGTTGAACTCTTGTGTTTTATCATACATATCATACATCATATCATCATTGTTTTGTAAAAGAATTCAATTTTTATAAGTGCTGACATTTTTAAGAAGCCTGCTGAAATTGTACGGAAAATGTATGGGTATCAGTATATCGGAAATTTCTATGAAATTGTATTCGTTGAGAAATCTTAAACTTTTTTTTCAAAATTTTCTTATTGCGTAAGGTTTGATAGAGTTTGAATGACAGTATCTTATTAGAAAAGCATAAGATTTCTCGACCAGTAAGACTCGATAGAAATTTCTCAGGATTTGAAAAATAAGATTTCATTATAATAGGTTCAGATATTATAGAGTTTCAATGAGAAAATGTTGATGACAAAGTATTAAATATGCCAACGGATGTGGGATAGCATATTTGATAGGATTGGATTAAATTTCTATCAAAAAACAAATAGGAATGTGTAGGAATTTCTGGGACACAGTCTCATTTCGCTTTGATAGAAATCAATAGCAATTATATCCAAACTTCTGGTATAAAATGATTGTCTTTCTAGCGGGACACCGTGGGAAAATATAAAGGAAATTTCGAAAATTTTTGGCTATAGAAAACGAATTGAAAAGTATTACATTTTTTTATCAAATCCTATCAAACCTTTTCAGCAGGGTGGTATTTTTGACATTTCAAATGTATTATTGCACATTGGATACTTTATGTTACATTAAAATTTCAATTCTTCACGATTGAAGCTTGAACTTTAAAATTCGAGTTATCTGCAAAATGATCTTTATCAGTATTATTGTCTTTACAGGCAAGTTGACAATGTTATTGGACAATTCGATCGACTTTTTCCTGATATGACGTTCACAATCTCAAGACCATTTGCATCCAACGCTGTTCTTCAAATAACACTGGGCCACGTGTTGAAAGCAGTGGTTGCTTTCAAAGGTATAATGGTCGAATGGATAGTAGTGAAAGGTTATAACGAGTCTATGGATCTCTGGACTGAATCTCGATACAAGGTCTTCCGAAAAGTTACGGAAAATGCTCATGCTGCCATGCTACATTTTTACTCGCCTGCTCTTCCTGAATTGGCTTTAAGATCCTTGATGGTAAATTTCAGAGTAATTACGTTACAAAATAATAATTAAGTAAAGACAATCAATGATGCCGTTCAAAAACTATGTCACGCTATTTTGAACACGTTTTTCACCCCTACCCTTTTTCGTCACAGATCATCACACAAAGCTTGAACCGCGAGGTTGACGTCACAAATATAAGCACCCCCGACTCCCTTTAAGTCAAAATTTTTTCTCCTATTTAATTTGATAAACACCTAAAATAAAACACAAAACATACAAACTTAATATTTTAAGGGTGTATTCTAGTTGGTCACTTTGGAAAAATCGATTTTTTTTACATTTTTCGAATTTATATGTATCTAAGAATATTGTTTTCAATTTTTATGAAGATCCGAGCAGTATAAGTTTTTTTGTAACCCGAACGTTATCATTTTTTAATGATTTTTTGTTTTAAAAAAACTTTAAACGCGTTTTTCTCAAAACAACGTTTTTTCGGACTAGCTCCACGATTTCTCCGGAACCAGTGGACCGATCCTTCTGAAATTTTAACCACATATTCTACACATAAGAACTCACAGAGTGAACTACAATCATGTTAAAATTTTGATTTTTACTATATTTTTTAAACAAAAAATAGCGAAAAAAAACCAACTAATTTCAATTTTTTTGGTATTTTCTACATAAAATTAACAAAATTAGTTGAAAATTAATGTCCGTAGTTCATTTTGTAGCCACTGTCATACCGAATCCAAAAAGCTTTGGTTTTTTTGTTTGAGATAAGCCGTTCCTGAGATATCATGGAATGAACAAAAAGAACTTTTTTTTGTATTTTAAGACTTTATTTATCACACCTAACAATTTTTATATCCATATCTTCCATAGCATGCTCACAAAAAATTCCCGAAAATAGCCTATTTTTTTAGCCCTCGAACTAGAAGCCCAAAATGCTAGCTCTCAAAACAACAGCAAACAAAAAAGATTAATTTTCTACCAAAAGAGATGAATCTTCAACTAAAGAGTTGAGTTTTCAAGCTAAAAAGTCGAATTTTTTAGAAAAAAGTTCATTTTCAAACCCAGAAATATAACTTTTTAAGCAAATAGTTGAATTTTCAACAACATATAAATTAAATTGAGATGAAACACTTCCGTTTTCAACGAAATAGTTGAAATTTTAACCTTAGAAGACGAATTTTTAACTAAACAGATGAATGTTCAACCTTCAAAGACGAATTTTCAACAAAATTATCGAATTTTTAAACAAAAATAATTAGCTTCAACTACAAACAGTTCATTTGAACCAATTAGTCGAAACAGTTAAATTTTCAACAGAATAATTAAATTTTCAAAAAAGTAGTTGAATTTTTATTCAATTGATTAAATTACCAACAAATTAATTGAATTTACAAATAAGATGATGAACCTTCAACGAAAAAATTAATTAAAACCAAATTAATTAATTAAACCAAACAAATAAAAAGAATCTCAACTTTCAACCAAGTAGTTGAATTTTTAATAAAAAAAGATTAATTCACACTAAAAAATATTATAGTTGATATTTCAACTAAAAAAAGATTTTTATTTTAAATCAGAAACAGTTGAATTTAACTAAAAAGATGAATTCTCAGCAGAAAATGTAATAGTTGATATTTCAACAAAAAAATATTCTAATTCTAAATAAGAAATAGTTGAATTCAACAAAAAAAAAAAACGAATTTTCAACAAAATAGTTGAATCCTCAACCAAAACAGATTAATTTTTAACCAAACAGTTGCATTTTTAACTTTAAAACGGCGAAATTTCAACCAGGAAAAATTTCTTAGTCCAGAACGAAAAAAAAATTTCAACTAAATGATTGAATTTTTAAATCGAAAAGATGAATTCTCGAGAAAACAGTTGAATTTTTAACCTCGCAATGTGAATTTTCAACCAAATAGTTGAGTTTTTTACGAACAGAGTAGAATTTTTCAACCCAAAAAGACGAATTTTCAACAAAACGGTTGAATTATTAAGCCAAATAGTTGAATTTTAAACTAAAAACGATTAATTTCAAACAAAAAATGAAATATTTAAATTTGCACCTGAAAAAATTGATTAAAAAAAAGGAATTAAACTTCTACGGATCAAAAAGGGGATACGCGTGGATTCAGCCGCATCTTTTTTTCCTCTTGCACAAATTTTTAGGTATTATAGTTTTTGAATAAATTGGTAAAAAGTATATTTTTTGAGAAAAAAAAAATTCAATCGTTTTTCACTTCAACTCGCGCTAGCTCAGCCAATTTTTAGAATTTTTCAATTTCATTAACACTAGATATCGTTTTAAAGTCTTCTGAAACTATTTGAGAAAGAAAAACTTGAATATTTCTATAAACAAGAAAGTTGTTTAATTTTTTTTTTAGACTTTGTAAAAATCAAGAATTTCAAGCTTCAAACGCTTCGTTTATCGAGCGAATTTCAAGCAACGGAAAACTTCCAGTGACAAAGTTGTTCATTAAGGTTCAACGAAGTTTTCTGCAGAGTTTTAGATCAATCTGATAATTGGTTAAAAAACTATGAATGTTTTAATTTTCAAGTGGCAACCTTGACGCTGCCCTATGCACGTGCCTCCTCGGCTACAAACGTGTTGTCGTGGATACCAAAACAAATTTCTGGACAATACTTCTCAGGCTGAATCCACGCGTATCCCCTTTTGATCCGTAGAGGTTCAATTCTCAACAAAATAGTTAAATTTTCAACCAAAGAGATGAATAATCAACTCATAAAATCAATTTTTAACATGCAGTTCAACTTTCAACCATGTAGTTAAATTTTAAATTAAGAAGCTTATTTTTCAACCAAAAATATAATAGTGCTATTGCCAATTAAAGAAATTAATTTTGAGCCAAAAAAGAAAACGTATTTTCAACAAAATAGTTCAATCTTTAATCAATAAAAAGAATTTTTAACAAAGTAGTTAAATTTTCAACCAAGAATTATGGATTCTCATCTAAAGATTTAATAGTTGAATTTTCAATTAAAAACGATCAATTTTCATTCAAAGATGGATTAGTTGAATTTTCAGTTAAGAAAATTCATTTCCAACTTAAAAAAAACAAATCAACAAAATAGTTCTCCAGTCAAATAGTTGAATTTTTAAGTAACAAATTGCATTCTGAACCAAAAATACAATAGTAGACTTTTCAATTGAAAATAATTAACTTTCAACGAAAAATAGTTGGATTTTCTTATTGGATTCTATTAAAATAAAAGAGGAATGCTTCAAAAAAGGGGTAAAGAGGGCAACAAGGGAAGAGTGTACCTATATCAAGAAATTGTTATTCACATTTATATTTTCCATGTGTGACGTATGTAGTTTTTGTACGGCCCCAATGCATTAACGAGTTGATATAACAATCTAATATTTATATTATATATGCAATAATAATATAATATAAATAAATAATAATAAGTAATAATAACAATTATAATTATTTCGCAGACTTGGTTCCACAGCTTGATCAGCTTGTTCAACGACCCATGTAAGCGGTGTGGCTTATATTTGCACAGTGCTTTGCCACCAACTTGGAGGGATTTTCGTACTTTAGAACCATTTCATCAAGAATGCAAACCTTAGTAATAAATCTGTGTTTCACGTTCTTATCTGAAATATAAATATGTAAATTCTTAATGATTTTTTAAAATAGTAAATAGTCTAAAGAATAAGATTTTCTGATATCTGAGTATGAAATATAAACACAGTTTTCATTTTCATGGTCGTTTATTCTTATCCAACTGCTGAACTAAATTGCAGGGTAAAATCTCGGTATAATTAACAGTAAATATGTCCTAATTTAATAGAGTTCAACGTAGTTTAATGCTGCATACATTATATAATTATTTAGTTGATCTGCGTGAGATTAGGCATTTCTTTACCTTTTTTTTTAAATTTATTCGTTGTGTTCATAATTAAAAAATTCAGATCCGAATCTTCAGAATTTTATAAAATATTCAAAATGACTATGTAGCTAGAAACCAAAGAAACGCTTGTCGAAGTGAAACAAATCTGGTGAAAAAATCGTTTATTATTTACTGTCATTTGAAAAGTATATTGATAAATCGATTTAGAAGTGAAGGGTAGAAATGCAAAAGGAGTCAAGCGCCAAATTTTCGAAATCGGGTTTATTAGCTCAAAAAATCAGATCAATTCTATTACACAAGCCTGGCAAAGGATTTTTTGAGGGCATCATTTTTCAAAATTTGTGTTCTTGTGTTCACAGTCCGAGAAGCTTTTCTAACCACAAAGTAAAAAAACAAATTTCATTTTTCTCGACACTGGCTAATTACTTTTAATTACTATTGGGTCCCTTCCATTCAGCACTGAATAACCTGAAACCGAATTCCTCATTTTTTGAAAATATGCAAAATTATTATTGCTATCGTCATTATTTTGAAGTTGAAATGTCAGTTTTACACCATTTCGAAGTCATTATTGGATTTTCAAATTTCGCGAAACTGCATGATTTTTTGTAAACAAACTTTTCGGAAATCAATTCGTCCATTCAATAGCTAGAATTCGAATTTTTAGTTTTTTCTTGAACTGCAAATTGACTCCACAATGAATGTTGAAAGATGTTAAAATTCGATACGGACCCAAAATCTAACCTCGAAACGTGACCTGTTTCATTCAATTTCTCGAAACCGGATAGCTTTTCGTGAGCAAACTTTTTTTAGTTCGATAGAACATGAAAGTATCTCGAAAGTGCTTTCTTATTTTTTTCTTAAATGGTCCCGCTGAATTTACAACATGTTTTTTTAGTCTCTCCTGAAAAAAGTGAAAAATGGCGCTTGACTCCTTTTGCATTTCTACCCTTCAAGTATATGGAGATCTTTGTATTTATTTTCGCGTTTTATCCTAAAATAACAAGGGCAACACAGAAAATGTGTTTAAATTTATTTTTCATTTGTAATCTCTAATCGAAATCGTCTAAATTGAAAGTTTACTCAAATTTGCTGATATATGTAGATACTTCACTGACTAAGATATTTTTCAGAAGAAATGTATTAATCAAACGAAAGCCATGTTAAATTTATAATATTCGGTTAACGGAAAATAAAAATAGAATAATTATGGACTTCCTAATTTGAGTAACATATACGCCATCAGGGTGTCCAGCGATACTTAGGAACGAAATTCGAGGTCTTGTCCAGATTTTGCAGGTCAAGAAATCAAGTTTTTCCAGGTATTTTTTTAAAATCAAATGATCAAATAACCTTTTGTTATACATGTAAAAGATGAGACATTTCATTTTGTATTGACCAACAATTTCTAAAGAATTCATAACCATAAATAAACAAATTTTTTGCACATCGTCTTTGTCAAATCTTTGAAATCTTTTAAAATCTTTGTGAATTTGTTGAAATCTTTTGAAGTATTTCAAATCTTGAAATTTCTGTGAAATCTGTAAAAAATTGTGTAAAATCTATGAAATCTTTGTAATTTTTTAAAATCTTTTTGAAATATCTGTGAAATCTTTTTCTAATCTTTGATTGTGAAATCTTTTATGTTCGTTTGAAATCATGGAAATCTTCTCAAATGTATTGAAACCTTTTGAAATTGTTTTGTTTGAAATTGTTACCTTTGAAATGTTTAACAATTTTTTAAATTCTTGAAATTCTTTGAATTCCTTATGAAGTATTTAAAATACTTGTGAAATCTTTCCTACATCTTTTTTATTAATTTGAAATCTTTTGAAATTTTCTAAAAAAAAGTTAACTCTTTTAAAATCTTTGAAAAATTTTGAAACTTGGCGTACTGTATCCTTTTTGAAATCTTTGTAAAATCTTTCTGAAATCTTTTGTATTCGTTTGAAATCATTGAAATATTTGTGAAAACTTTTGAAATCTTCTTAAAAAATTGAAATGATTAAAAATGTTTGAAATCTTGTGTACCGTACTTTTTTTGAATTCTTTGAATTTCTTGTATTCTTTTGATATCTTAATGAAAATTCAATTAAATCTTTGAAATCTTTTGTATTTATTTGAAATCATTAAAATATTTGAAATCTCCTAACAAACTTTGAAATCTTTGAAATGTTCTGAAATCTTAGAAATCTGGTTGACTATACCCTTTTTAAAATCTTTAAAATCCTTGAAATCTTCAAAAAGTTTAAAAATCTTTGTAAGATGTTTGAAACCTTTGAAAGATTTGTGAAATCTTTCCTTATTCCTTGTTTATGAAATCTTTCGTGTTCGTTTAAGATAATTGACATTTTTTGTAATCTTCTCAAATGTACTGAAACCTTTTGAAAATGTTTAAAATCTTTGAAATATGGTGTAATGCACCCTTCTTAAAATCTTTTAAATTGTTATAATCTTTAGAAATTGTTTAAAATCTTTGAAATTCTTGAAATCTTTTTAAATCCTATGTTTATTTAAACCAAGCTCATTTCAGTTTTCGATTCTTCAAACTTGTCAATTTATTTTACAATTTTTTGGTGATGACCCTCAAATGTACAAAATATCATTGTAAGCTGAGAATTCTAAAAATTTGCTGCATTTACATTGTCCATTTACTAGGCATATGGCATTTTGTTAAGGTTAACTTTCATCAACAAAGAGTCCACAATATAACAGAAACGTATTTTATGGTGCTGTGTAGAAAAAGGAAACTTTGGGAAGACTGTTTTTCTATCCTCCCTGAACAATTAAGTAAACTTTGTATTTTTTGAATATTCCGCTTTAGTTTCAATTTGTCAACAAAACTTCCCTCCTTTATTATGAAGCTTTGTTTCAGCAATCCTGAAATACAGGGATCGCAGCCGAAAAGGAGCTCAAAAAAGGGAAAGATTAAACCTATTTTTACACATCTAAAAGAACAAATAATCTTTGTATAAGAAATGTTATAATTTTCAGTTATTCTGGCCATTAGAAAATTTATTTTTAAAAATTGGATATACTTGTCTTAGGTCGTTGGAAATCCATTTACAGTGATATAAGAAAGTCAGAGAAAAAATAAAACTAGTTAAATAAACAATTTTGATAAGTTTAACACTGTTCCCATAAATATTTCTTACCAAGATTTGTCATTTTTCCCTGACTGTAATTAATACTTTTAATGTGAATTTAAAACTACCCTCCACAGTAGAGCGAAGTAAAAATGCTAAAATGGATCGAATCGTTTGAGCTGAGGGATAATTTGTGGGTCGACATTCAAAACAAGTAGAGACATTTTTTTATCGGTTAATATCTCCTGTTCTATTTTTTAAATTTACAATCAAAAATTTTTTTAATTCAAAATTTTTTTTGCTTATTCAGAATTTTTTGAAAATGTACAAAAACATGTTTTTTTTTTTTATTGATTAGAACCAGAAATTTCTTCACCTTGAACCAAAGAAACATGTCATTATTTTTTATTCGTGGAAAACATTTTATTTCATGGTGTTTATAACGTTCCAAAGTCGCAAAAAAAAATGAAATCCCAAAAATCACGACAAAAGTTGTTTTTTTTACGTAAAAACAAAATGATAAAATGTTTTTTTGGTACAAGCAAACTATAGCACGTTTTGAAAACTACAGAATGGGTCGTGGCATACCACTGGTTCAAGCTGAATAAATCGAGGAATGAATTTCAGGTTTGACACATGCAACTTTTTAAAAAATGTGTGTATATGTGACGCGCGCCGAAGAAAGGGGGCTTACTCTGGAAAGCAAGATTTTTCAGGACGAGCGGTCGAAGTCGACCCGATAGACGCGACTTTAAGGAGAGAGGGAAGACTAAGGAAATTTTCCGTCTCCACTTGCCACTACATTCTCACGCATTTGCACGCATTTGGCGGCGCTGCTCACGGACGGGGTATAGATGAGACGCGGAGATGTAGTGGTGAGTGGTGGGAGGTGTTTCACGCAGTGCTCCCAATCTTGCTCCCCAACCGCATTGCGCATGCGTCGCGCTAAATTTCTGATTGGTTGCATAGCGCGCGCTTATTTAAAATGTCTAAAATATGCAAATTAATTGTTTAAACAAATAATAATCAGAAAATGCATTAAAATACATTTTTTATTGCAAAATATACTTTCGCATTCATAAATATAATGATAATTAGATTTCACTGCTGAAATCTTTCTTCGATGTCCAAAGGAATAATGCGTTTTTAGCAGTGAAATCAAATAATTATTATATTTATGACTGCGAAAGTATATTTTGCAATGAAAAATGTATTTTAATGCATTTTATAATTATTATTTGTTTAAAAAATCAATTTGCATATTTTAAACATTTTAAATAAGCGCGCGCTATGCAGACAATCAGAAATTCGGCGCGACGCATGCGCAGTGCGGTTGGGGAGCAAGATTGGGAGCACTGGTTTCACGGGATCTCGGGCTTTCGAGCGAAAGCACGATTTCTCGGGTACCTATCAACTCAATTATTGGCAATAATAACGCTCGGAAATTTTTTTCGATGGTTTCATTAAAAAGAGCAACTCAAAAACTATCGAAAGGTGTAAAAACCTCGATTTCGATTTTTTGAGAGTAAGCCCCCTTTGCGAGCCTCTAGGGGTAGGCGTGACACTACCCGATTCGGGTAGTGTTTCTAGGTGGATAGTTTCTTGTAGTAAATAACTACAAGTGTGGGCTCACCACACCCACGACCGCCAACAGCAACGCAGTAGTATTATTCTCGAACGGTCACCCATCCAAGTACTAACCGCGCCCAACACTGCTTAACTTCAGTGATCTAACGGGAACTGGTGTTTCCAGCGTGGTATGGCCGTTGCCATACCATATATGAGACATATGACTCAATAAAAAAAAACATGTTTTTGCATTATCAAAAAAATGAGGTATGTTAAGGTGGCACAACACTATTGAGGTATAGAGATGTAACCTATTTCATAATTTAGAGCTCTATTATTTTTTGTTAAAAAGTAGTGTTAAGGTGGCACATCGCCATTTCTAACAAAAAATTTCCATTCTCATCGCGCGCAAGTTTGAGCGCGCCTAGGGCGCGCGGCTTGTTGGATCTCGCGCTTTGCGCTCGATCATATATTTATCCTCTAGATTTTTTAACTTCGTGTTCGACTTCGATAAAAAGAAGCTTATTTGCAAATATTATAAAATTATCAAAACCTCTACATATGAAGTGATTGTTAAATTTGTTTTTATTTTAGACTGAAAAGGAACTTTATTTACTCAAGGTTCTATCGACCTTAAGGAACACATTCTCATCCAGACACTCGCGCTCGATATTTGATTTCAAATTCATTTGAACCTTGCGTTCCACACTCGGTTCTTTGTACCGCATGGTAGAAACAAAAAAGTTGGAGCGCACTTACGGCGCGCTATTTGGTTGTCGCGCTTCGAAATACATTGATCGCCCACTTTGTGCTATATGTTCTCCATATACAAATTGCTAAATTTGTATTTGATTTCAACTGAAGAATAATGATATAATTTAGGCAACAAATTTTATTAGTTAAAATGTTATTTTAGCTTGTCCGTTTTTCAAAAAAGTTAATTTTTTTGATTTTTGAATATATTCTTACAACAAAAATTGATTACAAGTTTGTGAATCTTTTTTGAATGCACAATTTTTGTTGATTCATCTGTTTTCGTACCATGCATTGTTGCTCAAAAATTTGATATTTTTTACTGTCAATGTTATTTTCACGAATAAAACAAAAACTACGCATCCTATCGAAACATGATTTATAACAAATTTGTATCCCTTCTTTGTATAAAAAATTTGATCTTTCTCGTTTTTTTTCGTAGCTCGTGTTATTCGTCTAATTTAATTTTTCTATTTTCAATACTGTTTTTTACAAATAAAACAAAAACCACGCGTCATATCAAAAAGTGAATAATAACAAATTTGTAGATCTTTTTTAGCTGCATAATTTTGGTCGATTCGTCTTTTATCGTATCTTACATAGTTTGACAGGAAAATGGAATTTTTTATTATTTTTTTGTGCGATCAAAATTTGAATGTTTGATTTTGAAAAATACACAATAATCACGTTGTGTGAACAAAGCATGTTTCGTATATAAAAATAATCAACCTTCGCCAGAAATATCTGTTGAAAATTAGAAATCTCTGAATTTCCTCACAAAAATGGTTTAAATCATAATTCTTGGGAATTTGCAAAGCACATAGAAGAGTCATCGCAGAGATATTCTCAGTTAATTTTTTTTTTTAATTGAGCCTATTCGTTGAAAATAGACAATCTCTGAATTTGTTTGTAAAAAATGTTTAAATAATTAAAACTTCTTGTAAATTTACAAAGTATCATATCGAACAGTCACCGGAAAAGCATTCTTAGTTTATTTTTTTAAATGAGCCTATTCGTTGAAAAATAGAAAAAAACTGAATGTGTTTAAATAATAAATGATTTTTCCAAATTTGGTAAGTTTCATATCAAGCAGCTACCGGCAAAGCATTCTTAGTTTATTCCGTTAAAAAAATTAAGCCTGTTCGTTGATAAATAGCCAAACTGAATTTTTTCTTTAAATTGCCAAATAGCATCTTCCAAAACCAAAACTGGTGTTTTTTAAGTTTTCAATTTAAATTTTAACTTTTTATTTCAAAAATAAAACTAATATTAATTTCTAAATATTCCTAATTTTGAATTATTTATTTTTTAAGAGATATATTGTTTAAATAAGGAAGTGTCTACGTCTACGTGTACCGAAATTTCGGTACAAATATCTCCGAACTACGACTTTGGCTATTTTTACCGAAATTTCAAGAGTAAACTTACGAAAAGCGAATACCTATACATTTTGAAGTCGTAACTCCAAAGAACTGTAAGAATGTCATGTTTTTCCGCTTAATTTCAGTAAATAATAAAAAAATAACAAAAAAGCTTCAAGTAGAAGTTGTTGATCTCCTGGAAATACACCCTTTATGTAATAAAAAGTTTTTCTGAAAAACCAATATTTTACATGACATCCCAACCCCTTTTCAAAGTCTTATGGGGGGAGGCACCCCTGTGACTGGTTACAGAAGTAAGGTTGGTCGAACCCCTACCCCTAGATTCGCGGTGTGCATAAAACTGGCACCTAAACCCGCAACTTCATCAGAACGATTGATGATCGAGAGACGCGCGTGATTTTTTAACGACACATTGAACCGAGCTTTTCAATTAACTAAACGGGCGTCCTTGTAGTGACGGGCATAAGGTGCTGCCCTGTGCAGCTTAACTTCCACATGGAAAAATTAACAAAAACATCAAGTGAATAAATAAGTGTAAGTGAATACTTGTGAGGCTCTGCCTCCCAACCATTCCAAAATGGTTGGAACAAAGAACAATTTAAAAGTGAGATCGTGGGACGAAGCTGGCAACGAAAAGTACAAACTTTATGAGTATGTGAAAGGAACAGCGGTTAAGCTATTCAACCGATTTGATCCATTAGCAGAAATAACCACGCCGATGGAACAAGACTTGGAATCAGGTGAACGGAAGCGCCTCCGCACAGGTGAAACCAAAATAAGTGAAACCCAAGATACTGAAAGGAAAGAGAAAGATGACCAACAGGCAAACGCAACTGAAGGAGGATATAAGGAGAAGAAGAAACCGAGGATACCTCCCATCATCATAGAAAAACATATTCTAGACATTGCATCCCTCATCAACTTGGTACATACGGTCACCAGTGCAGAGCCAGATATCAAGAAGAACAGAGCAGCGACAAAAATTACCATCTACAACAACTGTCAAAATGATTATTTAAACGTCATGAAACTATTTGAAGAGGAGTCCATCCCATTCTATACCTACTCCAATGAGCAAACTAAACTGGATAAACTCGTTATCTACGGACTTGGACATTTTGACCCACCAGACATCATCAGGAGCCTTGAGGTGCAAGGGCTCAAAGTAGAAAAAGTGATAAAACTGAAGCACAGAGCAGAAGCTCCAGAGACTGAAATATTCGACTCACCCGTCTACATGGTGGTCCTTAAGAAGGATTCCACAATCCAAGATGCCTTCAAAATTAGAGCCGTATGCTTTATGAGAGTAACCTGGAAGAAATATCGCAACAAAAAGAAAGTCACAATGTGCAGGAATTGTCAACACTTTGGGCACGGAACTGAAAACTGCCGCATGGAGCCGAGATGTGTTAAGTGCATGAAAAACCACCTCACGAAAGACTGCAAGAAGGAAACAAGTGACAAGCCAAGATGTGTCAACTGTCAAGGCGAGCACCCAGCCAACTAAAGCGGTTGCAAAGAATACCTGAAGCACCTGGAAAAAATTGCAAAACTTAGAACAAAAAAGGACCAGCAGACAACAAGTCAGCGACATCTGGTGCAGAACTTCCATGGGTACAGAGACCAGGATTTTCCACCATTACCTCGCATCAGAGCAAGGATGCTCACAGAAAACACAGAGAGACCATCGCAGCAATCAGCGTGGACAGAGAAAAGAAATACTCCAAGACAACATCACGAAACCGATACACCTGACCTTCAAGAACTTCTGGGAGTCTTCCAAGAGATAAACCAAATCTGCGACCTAGGTAAATTATTTAAACTAGCTTTAAAATTGAGAGACAAACTGTTAGGATGTAAAAATAATCCCCAAAGACTTCAGGCAATTAACGAAATGGCTGTTGAGCTCGATGGCTAGTCCTCCGAAACATAATGATTTTAAAATAGTTCACTGGAATGCCTGTGGGCTCGAAAACAAAAAGCAAGAGATCCCCGTCTTTCTTAAAAATTATGACATCGATATATTATTAGTTGGGGAAACTTGGTTCCAATCCAAATCAAAAGTTCGCTTGACAGGGTACAAATGTTTCAGGAAAGACAGAATCAGTAAGAGACCATCAGGGGGGGTAGCCTTATACATTAAAAACCACATTCCTGCTATTGAAGTTAAATTTGATCAAATAAAATCTTTCGAGGCACATGGTGTCAAACTTGAGAACAATATACTTGTAGTAGCTATCTATGCCCACCCTAAAACTACAATCTCCACACAAGAACTTGACCATATTTTTAAACTCAGCCACAAAGTTATATTAGCCGGGGATTTTAATGCCAAACACAACAGTTGGAATTGCTTCAATAATAACAAAAACGGAAACATCCTATTCAATTACATCAGTAGAAAACCACTTGCCTTGCTATACCCTGACAGCTTCACCCTTTTTCCTTATAATACAAAAGCTAAACCAAGCACTATAGATCTAGCTATCATTAAAAACATCACTAGCGTACAAAATATCGAAGCCCTAGAAGAATTGTACTCTGACCACAAACCAGTCATAATCCACCTTAACGATAAACAAATAAATGCTGAATCTCTAAAACGACCTAAACTTTTAAATTATAAAAAAGCCGATTGGAGTAAGTTCAAGCAGCTCATAAACAGTCGAATTAAGATAAACCCCTCGCTCAATAACATTGTAACTTTAGATGAGTGCCTAGATAACTTCATTGAGATTATTAAAAACACCATCCGCGACACCATCCCCACTTGCAAACCCTTTGAATAAAAAATTACCTTACCTGAACACATTGAGAATCAAATTCAACAAAGAAACGCGCTTAGAAGACTCTCCCAAAAGACAGGCAATTTCCACCTAAAACCTATACTCAATGAAGCCAATAGAAAAATTAAAGAAGCAATTATAAACCATGAAAATAATAACTGGGATACCAAACTCGTTTCACTTAATACTAAAGACAATTCGCTATGGAAAATTACCAAATCATTGAAAGGACAAAATAAAAGACATTTACCCCCACTCAAAACTCCTCATGGAGTACTTTTTAGAGATGAGGATAAAGCAGAAGCAATTGCTATTAACTTTGAAGGAGTTCACAAACTAACAGGGGGCATGGGATACTCTGATAATAATGCTAAAATTGATGAACAATATTCAAAGATACCACTAACTGAAATAAACCAGGATGACATTAAACTTGTTACCCCTAAAGAAATAAAGAAAGCTATCTGCAAAACTAAACCAATGAAAGCCCCGGGGCTGGATGGCCTACAAAACATTGTTCTCAAGTACCTTCCTAAGAAGGCTATTATACAATTAACGCACCTATTCAATGCATCTCTTAAACTAGGCTACTTCCCCTCTAAATGGAAAAAAGCAAAAATCTTGCCTATCTACAAACCTGGAAAGGACAAAACCTCACCTCAAAGTTATAGACCTATTAGCTTGTTACCCACACTCAGTAAAATCTTTGAAACAATAATTCTCAATAGAATACAGGAACATGAGAAAAAATCTAAAAACATAATCGAAGAGCATTTTGGCTTTAAAGCAGGAAACTGGACAGTTCAACAGCTTGCTCGACTCACTGATCACATTAGTATGAATTTTAACATTAAGCATAGTACAACCGCTCTTTTTCTCGATATTGAAAAGGGGTTTGATACCGTTTGGCACAAAGGGCTTATTGCAAAATTAGAAAATTACAAGGTTCCTCACTACCTAGTCAGAGTAATTGATAAATATCTTTGTAATAGAACCTTCGTGGTAGAAATTAATAATAAGAGCTCGTCTGATAAAACTATTGTAGCAGGAGTCCCCCAAGGATCCGTGTTAGGACCAGTTCTATTCTTATACTATATTAATGATATGCCAAAATTCTGAATCGAGACGTAAGAAACTAGCGATAACCAAACTACAGGAATATGTCTACGAGTTAGAGAAATATTATCATAGATGGAAATTAAAAATTAACACAGACAAGACTGAACTCGTGATATTCTCTCATAACGCATCGGACACTAATTTTCCTGAACTCACACTCTATGGCACGGTTATAAAGCCCACGAAAGAAGCGAAGTACTTAGGAGTTATATTAGATTCTAAGCTTACTTTCTCTAGTCATGCGAAAAAAGCGTACAGCAAAGCCTGTGCTACTATAGGATCTCTATATTCACTCCTATGTAGAAAAAGCAAAATGAACACCTCGAATAAACTCACAGTTTATAAAATGATAGTTAGACCGACAATGCTGTATGCGGCACCAATATGGAGCAATACCTTTAAAACTCACATCAATAAGTTACAAATCGCACAAAATAGATGCTTAAGAATGGCACTTAATGCCTCTAGGAAAACAAAAATTGCTGAGCTTCATAATAAACTCCAAATTTCAAAAATTCATGAAGAAATTTATAACCAGGGTACTGCCTCGCTAAGATATGAGGACGCACACTTCAAGATAAAGTACAAATTAATGCAACACTTACTACAAATTATCTAGTTAATTAACTCATCATCACAAAACTCGCTCTTTAGCAATTAAGTCTTTCTGTATATAGTGTAAATAGGTTAGGTTAGGAAATAATATATGAACATCGACACAAGATCTGCTAGGTTTTTAAAAATTTTTTCCTAAGTAAACCACACAAAATCTTCCTAATAAAAATATCAATACTACCACTTCAATCATACAAATTAATTTAGGGTTAAGTCGCTCCAGATAGGCACCAAATATGCAAAGAAATACTCCATGATATGTATGTATCCACAAAAATTATGAATAATAAAAGCATTTTGAATTGAATTGAATTGAATTGCAACTTCATCATTCTTCGTTTACTTTCGTTGACGTAGTACTACTCCTGCAGAATGACTGGTCGCGGAAAGGGAGGAAAAGGATTGGGAAAAGGAGGAGCGAAGCGCCATCGTAAAGTTCTTCGTGATAACATCCAGGGAATCACGAAGCCCGCTATTCGCCGTTTGGCTCGTCGCGGTGGTGTCAAGCGTATTTCTGGCTTGATCTATGAAGAAACCCGTGGTGTCCTGAAGGTGTTCCTGGAAAATGTCATCCGTGACGCTGTCACCTGCACCGAGCATGCCAAAAGGAAGACTGTCACCGCCATGGACGTTGTCTATACTCTGAAACGCCAAGGACGTACCCTCTACGGATTCGGCGGTTAATTATCCTACCTTAGACTTTTAACAAAAAAAACAATCGGCCCTTTTCAGGGCCAACAATCATTTCTTACGTTGGATTGTTCTCTGTCCTGTTCAAAAATGTTATGTTTTGTTCTAGTTTGCTACCTTGCAGAATTGAGATTTGCTTTAAAATCCTTTGCTTTCTTTTTGGACATATTTTGAAATCTTCAAAACTTAAAATGAGTCCTAAATACGTAATCATTGAAATCATTTGTATTACGACTGAGTACCTCACTCCGGCAAGTTCTAGGCTCAAGGGCAGGGCTCACCACTTTCAACAGGTGGTGGCTGCCACGAAGTTTTTCTAACATTTTTTTCTTCGGTTTCCAGCAATCCTGAATACACAATACATTGCATTTTTTCACTTCGAACTGCAATTTACCGTGAAGGATTAGGAACGAGTCGAAGGACAAGTTCGGAGAAAATTTATGAGGGCCTGTTTGACCTGGTCTCGCGGCGGCCACTGGCAGTCTTTTCAGTCACTGGCTGCCTTCTGGAGAGCCCTGCTCTAGATTCTAGAACCTACGCTTTCTATAATTCACATCTGGCATCGGTGCACGTTTGCACCTGTTTTTTGAAAACAGGGGTGAATACTAAACATGAGTTATCGTCTACAGAACTTTTAATCGGCACCAACTTAATTAATATTAATGTTTCTATATTGATAATATTTACATATTTATATAATTATATCAATAATTCTATAATTAATGATATTATCTATATTAATTATAGTATTATTATTCGTTTCCATATAATCCAGAAGATGTAATTATAAGTATTATTTGAAAATAATTGAAAATTAATTATCAAACAGTATATTAAATAATAGTGAATTAATTTATTAGTCAAATTAGTCATTAAAACTTGAATTTCTTTTTTTAAGTTCCTTTAAATAAGCTTTTCAAACGAAAGAATTTGTGAAGTTATCGTCGATTTTATCGGTTTCAATTGTTTGTGAAATACATGTTTAGTATTCACCCCTGTTTTCAAAAAACAATTTTAAAACGTACTTGAGGTTGAGGTTTTTCTGCTGGTCAAAATACATTGAGAAAAATTCGAGAAGTCTTACATTGATGAGTTTCCAAACTAATGCAGTTTTTTATAATTTATTTATACTTGTTCTGGCTCTATAATATTACGGAAGAGAAACAGGGCTCTTAGTCCACATTTGAACTTATTAAGGCGAATAAAATATAGTTGGAGTCACGAAAAGTCAAAATTAAGGAAATGTATATCTCATATTTTATTTATCATCACGTACAGAGGAAAGGGTTAATTTATTTCAATATTATCCATGAAAAAGTAAGAGGAGCACTCCATTAATCGGAAACGAGGTCGGAAAGGTATTTTATTCTGGTCCTCTGGCTAGGAGGTAAATCTCTGATCGCTGGCGCAATTCGTGTGCACCGATGGCCAGAAGGGAATTATAGAAAGCGTAGGTCCTAGAGCTAAAGCGCTGTCTTCTGACCACCTGCCTGTAAATATTACGATCCAGGGCCTAGCGAATATTGAAACTGAAACGAAAAAATTCCGAAATTACAAGGCCGCCGACTGGGGTGCATTTCGAAATGACATTAATGTAAATTTGAAAATGGATTCAAAATTAAAAACATGCGCAGATGTGGATACCTGTGTTGACGGCTTTCTCACTGTTATTAGTGATGCATTAAATCGAGCAGTACCACTTTGTATGGCCGAATCTAACTTCACGAAATTGCCCAAAGAATTAGTTGACTTAATTAAACTAAAAAATAAAATTCGAAAAATTGATCAAAGAACTTATTCTGAGGAAGTAAGCAAAATTAAAAATGCACTTTGTAAAACTATTAAAAGAAAAATCAGGGAATTTAATAATCAAAACTGGGATAACAAACGAGTGAGCTTACAGGTTAAAGATAACACTATGAAAAATGGCAAGAGCTTTCACCAAAAATAAAAATATAGTGCCTACCCTCCATGGAAGGAATGGTTTAATTTTTACTGATGAGGATAAAGCCAATGAGTTAGCCGAAACCTTTGAAAAAGTCCATTATCTTACAGAAAACCAAATCACACCTGACATCGAAAGAGCTGTCAACATAAAGTATAGGGAGATTTTAAATACATACTAATGTAGACGCGAGCGACGTAGATTTAGTTACTCCTAAGGAAATTAGGAAAGCGATCCATAGAACAAAGCCAAAAAAAGCGCCGGGGATAGACGGTATTCAGAATGTGGTCTTAAAGAATCTGCCCAAGAAAGCATTGGTGCAACTTACGTATATTTTTAACATATGCCTTCTTATTTCCTATTTTCCTGAAAAATTGCAAACATACTCCCAATTTACAAAGCTGTCAAAGAGACGTTATTTCCTCAAAATTATAGGCCTATTAGTCTTCTACCGACTTTGAGTAAAATCTTTGAAAAAATAATTTACAATAGAATTAATATTTTCGAATCAAAAAATAAATTAATTAACCCTCAGCAATTTGGGTTTAGGTCGCGCCGAAGCACACAACATCAATTACTCAGAGTCACTAATTACATCTCGAAGAAATTTAATCTTAAAAGGTCTACCGCCATGGTATTATTAGACCTGGAAAAGTCATTTGACACTGTGTGGCACAATGGTCTAATTTACAAACATGATAAAATAAACTTTCCAAAATATCTGATTATCATCTTAAATTATTTAACTAACAGAAAATTTGTAGTAACTGTAAATGGAAGTATGTCCAAAGAATCTTATATCGCGGCAGGGGTGCCTCAGGGTTCTATACTGGGTCCTATCATCTTTATCTACTATATTAATGACATTCCTAGAAATCTAACCATCGAGTTGGCTTTGTTTGCGTATGACACAGCGATCTATGCAGCATCCTGGAGTAAAAGATTAGCAGTCTCAAAGTTGCAAAAATATCTAGACGAAATTTTAAAATTCTTTACAGTTTGGAAATCGAAAGCTAATGCTCAGAAAACTGATTTTACTATTTTTTCTAAAAAAATTGGGAAAGAAAAAATCCCGGACCTCATGGTCGGGGATGAATTAATAATAATAAAAAATTATGTCAAGTATCTTGGTGTCTACCTTGACTCTAAGTTGAACTTCACAGAGCACATAAAAAATGCAAGAAGAAAAGCCTTCCAAATGATAGGTACTCTGTATTCTTTAATATCCAGGAAAAGTAAATTGAGTATTAAAAATAAATTAATCCTTTATAATGTCATAATAAAAACTTTAATGTTATATGCTGCTCCCATCTGGAGTAATACTAGTCCAACTAATATACTAAAGCTACAAAGAGTTCAAAATAAATGTCTGCGCATGATAGCAAGGGCTAAAACCCTAAAGATAAAAATTCTGCCATACATGAGAAACTTAATATTAATATCATCATCATGATCATCATTTTGAAATCTTCGACTTGACTAAAAACTTGTATGAAAATCAAATTGAGCATCTTCATGAACTCCAGGATGCACGCATCCAATTGATAGCGGAACTGCCGTTTAAAACTCTAATATCACATAAAATATTTCTAATCAGTCTAATATCTACAATACTTGCAGTACCATTATTGTGAGGGTAGAGCGTATACCTATCTGGTGCTAAGACCTTGAGCATATTTTTTAGATAGATAAACGTTTATTTTTCAGCCTGCTGGCCTTGAAAAATTGACTTGCTTACACTTCCAAATTTACAGAATTTTCTTAAAACTAACCCTTAAAGACTAACATCCATCCATTCCTTATTTCTAAGTCGCACGCTTTTATCGCCTTGCCTTCCTCGCTTCGCCTCGCCTCGCACGCATGTCCCTACTTTTTCGCATTGCCTCGCTTGCCAACCTCTGTTTTCGCTCTAATACCTACTACTTATCTACTATTTACAATATTTACATGTTACTTATATCTACTTTCTCTCCTATTTACAATCTTTCCGTCTCCATTCCTCTTCCTTCTTCCTTTTCTTCATCACCATCTTACCCAACACTCCCTTCACCCATGCTACTGCCCCTTTTCCCCCCTTTTCATGCAAACAATACCTCCATGCTTATCTCACTTCTTTCTACCTCCACGCACTCCTCCAACCAGTGCTCCACTCTTGCACCCCCCTTTCCACACAGTTCACACATCCTCTTCACCCGTGAGAGCCAGAATCTATTGAAACCCTCCATAGACTCTCTTATTCTCTCTTCCCCCTCTGTCTTCTCTCTCTCCATGCCATTTTGCTTAACCAAGTCATAAACCTTCCTTCCTCGTTCATCCTTCTCACTTCATCCATCTGCAGTCCATTCATTCTAAAATACCTTTCCCTCTCAGCCTCCATCTTCCCACCCCCTCCCCTGTTCTCCTTCTCCCACCAACACTCCCTAACCAGCCTACTTCCCCGCTTTTCCAAAAATTTCTCCTCAGATTTACACGTCCTGCTCCCTTCTGGAATCCCTACACTCGTTCTACCCGTCTCCCTCCTGACAATATACTTAGGCGTGTTCCTTGCCAACCCCAGGGTCCACTTAACATACCTCTCTTGCGTTCTATTTACCTCTTCACTTTCCTTCCACCCCCACACCTCCACTCCATACAATAGCACACTCATCACTAGCGAATCAAACAGCTTCATTCTCCGTCCAAAATCATCTGCGAATAGCTTCTTTCCCAACCCCCACACCTGCCTCATCACCACGTTTGCTCTCCTCACTCTCTCTTTTATGTGACCATCCACTCCCCCATTCCTCCGAAACACGAAGCCCAAGTAAACTCTTTCACCTCCTGCACCTCCTTTCCCTTCCACTTTCACTCTCCTCCCTTATCCCTTCCCTCTCCTTTTCTGAACACCATAACCTTGGACTTTTCCGCATTCAACTCTAACCCGTTCTTATCCAGGTATCTTCTCAACATCTTCATCATCTCCTTTAAGGCCTCCTCGCTATTTGCCAGCAACACTATGTCATCTGCATACGCTAGTGACCAAATTCTAACCCCTCCTATCCTGACTCCTCCTACCACCCCGGCCTCCAGCTTACTTTCCATATCCGCAATTAAAATCGCGAACAGCGTTGGGCTCAGAGGACACCCCTGCCTTAACCCCTTATCGATCCAGAATCCCTCCGAAATCATCTCCCCTCCTCTTACCTTGTCTTTGGTCTCCTCATATATCTCCCTTACCCTCTCAATTAGGCCTTTTTCTACTCCCCTATCCTCCATCGCCTCGCACAACCTCCCCCTATCCACCGACGGAAACGCGCCTTTGAGATCCACAAAAAACGCGTACACTCTCTTCCTCTTCTTCGCTAATTCTCTATCCACCACGTGCTGCAGAACGTAGATATTGTCGATAGTACTCCTACCCGCCCTAAATCCCGCCTGCATCTCCGGCAATATTCCTTTCCCCTCGACATCCTTCCGCAGTCTCTCTGCCACCACCATCGCGTATACTTTATACGCCGTATTCATTAGCGTGATCCCTCTATAATTTTCCTGCCCTCCTGGGAATCCCTCGCCCCTCCATACTTTCTTCACTACCTCTTTCAGCCCCTCCCTAACCTCTTGTGTACTAAACAGCCATGCTTCGTTCTCCACCCCATCCAACCCTGCTGCTTTTGACCTTTTCAACTTCCTTATCTGCTTCTCTATCTCTTCGTCATTCAACTTCTCCATCTCTGCCTCCCCCGTTCTTCTACTTCCCCCGTCCGTCTTCCTTGAATCTGAGCCCTGGAATGATTCTTTAAAAAATTCCCTCCATTCCTCACTTCCTATCTTCTCGCTGCCCCCACCCTCCGCTTCCTAAACCTATAAATTATCTTCCAGACATCCCCCTCTGTCTTAACATTTGCTAACTCCTCTTCCAGCTCTTTCTCCTTTTCCTGTTCTTTCTTCTTACGCATCACTCTAAATCCCTTCCTCATTTCTACTTACTCCTCTCTCCTCGCATTACCCTCTTTCCACTTCTTGTACTTCCTCTTTCCCTTCCTTTTCATCTTTTTACATTCCCTATCCCACCACGGCTTCACCATTCCTTTCTTCTTCTTTCTAAATACCTTCTTTTGCACACAACCTTTCACCTTCTCTTTCAGATCCTCCCATATCTCTTCCACCGACTCCCCTCCAAAGCGTACCTTTCCTAGCTCCTCTTGATACTTCTCCACCGCCTCCCTCGTCCAGGTCACCCTCTCCCCTATCGAGACTTCTTCCCCGCCTAGTCTTCCACAACCCTCACCTCTTATCCATAGACTCAATGGCTGATGGTCTGATTCCACCCTCCCCTCTACTGCGAATTTTTCCGTCTCCTCCCATCCTTGCATATTCATAACCACATAATCTATCACCGATACCCCCACCTTACTTACGTATGTGTATTCTCCTTCTTCGTCCCCCGTTGCCATACCATTCGCCACCGCCCAGCCTCTATCCTCCATCCAGTCCCTTAGAATCTCCCCCTCCTTATTTATTATCATATCCTTCGATTTCATTTCGAAGCTCTCCCCTTCCGTGTAAAGTCCCCATTCGCTCCCCATCCTCGCATTAAAATCCTCACCCACTATCACCATACTCTCCTCTCTTTCGCCCAGCAGGTCTCCCAACCTTTCTTTAATTCTTTCCATCCCCTCCTTATTGTACACTGTAACAAACTTACAGGTTATGCCTCCTATTTTTATTTCCCTCATTTGCACTCCCTCCCCCTCTTCCTCTCCATGAACTTTTTCCTTTAATCCATCTCTAACCCCGATTATAACTCCCCCACTGGCCCTTCCTTTCTTCTTCACTCTGACCGCCTCCTGAAGTCTCCACCTATACCCCCTTGGCAGCTTTGGCTCTATCCTATCCCATTCCTTTCTTTCTACCCATGTCTCTACCAGTCCCACAACGTCGAATTCCTGGATATAACGCCAGAACTCCTCGTCCTTCTTCTTTACCCCTGCTACATTCCAATACAGCACCTTCACTACTCCTCTACCCTGCCTTACCCCCACCCCCCTACTGCCTACGAAACAAATTCCCCTGCACTTCCTTCAACACATCTTTCTCCTCATCCCACACCCACATTTTCTCGTCTATTTTTGTTTTCCGATATCCTACCTTCGCCGATCTCCCTTCACTCTTCTCCCTTCTAGCCTTGCCGTTCAGCATTCTCTGCACATCCCTTTCCATTCTCATTAAATCGTGATCGATGAAAACTGCCTTATCCTTTATCCTATTTTTATTTCGCATTACCCCCAACTTTGCTTCCCAGCTCTCCATCTCCACAACCGCCACTTCCTTGTTCAAGTTCAAGTTCAAAAATCTCTTTATTGTTCATAGAATCATATACAGTTTTTGTGCCTTATTTTAAGAATTTGGTTCCTCTCTATTGTGATTTTACCCAAAATTAGTTAATATATTTTGTATTTTTATGTTCTCATTAAATACTGTGGTAATTTGTATTTTGAAGGTAGGAAAGATTTTGTAAGAAAAACCTAATCAATCTTAATGTTAATAAATTACTTACAACTACTTATATTATTTACAATATTTACAAGAGGTACTTAGCCGATGGCTGATTGTGCGTGGTAACAGGATATGGCTATTATTTAATTTGCTTTTGCAGTAAATGCTGCGGAAGTTTATATTTAATCTTGAAGGGTGCATCCTCATAACGCAGAGAGCATGTATCCTTCAGGATTGTGAGCAAAGACAGTTTGTTGTTATAGAACTCTTCGGATAGTTGTAGTATTTCCTCCTTTATTGTGGAGATATTGAGTTTACTGTGTAGATCGGTAGTTCTCATTCTTCTTTTAGCATTGAGTATCATTCCAAGACATTTATTTTGTACTCTTTGCAGTTTAACAATGTTTGTCTTATAAGTACTGCCCCAAATGGGTGCCGCATATAACATGATTGGTCTGATTATCATTTTGTAGACAATGAGCACCAAAAGCTTTGTTGCAGGCTTGCTTAGAATGTCTAGTAAATGTCATTTTCGAGTCCAGAATTACTCCTAAGTATTTTGCGTATTTGGTTGGTTCAATAGTTTCGTTATAAAATTCTAATGATGGTAAATTAAATATCACCATCATTGTGTGAAAAAATTACTAACTCAGTCTTACTAGTATTAATTTTCAATTTCCATCTGTGGAAGTATACTTCTAGATTTGTAACATAGATTTGTAGTTTATTGATAGCTACTCTCTTACGCCTGGATGAGGTATACAGTGCAGTGTCATCTGCAAATAACGCTAATTTTACAATTTCAGACTTTGGTATGTCGTTTAGGAAGTATAGGAACAGAACGGGACCAAGAACAGAGCCCTGGGGTACACCTGCAGTTACATATTTCTTACTCGAAATTTTTCCATTGATGTCTACTATAAATTCCCTACCACAGAGATATCTATCTATTATTTTAATCAAATAGCTTGGTATGTTGTAATTACGCAGTTTTACTATTAGGCCTTTGTGCCACACAGTGCCGAAGGCTTTTTCCATATCTAGAAAAAGTGCGACTGTGCTATGTTTAATATTAAATTTGGTAGTGATATAGTCTGTAAGTCGAGCTAGCTATTGAACCGTCCAGTGCCCTGATCTAAATCCAAACTGTTCTGGGATTAGTTGTTTATTGATGCCTTCATGGTCGCGGAGTCTATTGAGTATGACAGTTTCGAAAACTTTGCTGAGAGTAGAAAGTAGGCTTATGGGTCTATAGCTTTGGGAGGAGGTTTTATCTTTTCCAGGTTTATGTACTGGAAGGATTTTTGCTTTTTTCCATTCAGCTGGAAAATAGGCTAGCTTTAGGCATGAATTGAAAATGTGCATGATTTGTACTATTGCTTTCTTTGGGAGGTACTTCAAGATTATATTTTGTATCCCGTCCAGGCCGGGCGCTTTTTTAGATTTTGTTCTGGCTATAGCTTTTTTAATTTCTTTTGGGGTTGCTAATCTAATTTCATTCAAGTCTACTTCTGATTTAATGATCAGGTTATATTTTTCATTAACATCTTTATTATTAAGGGGTTCACCCATATTGCCTGTGAGTTTGTGTACATTTTCAAAATTTTTTGCAATTTCTTCAGCCTTAGGGAGCGTCCATAAACCACGTAGCCTGTTCTTCTTTTGTTTGAATAAAGACGAAAAGACAATTGCCGTTAAGTGATAAAGGACACAACGTTATAAACAAAAGAAAAACAGGCTACGTAGTTTATGGACGTTCCCTTATCTTCATCTTTGAATAATACTTTATCTGGGGTTTTGAGAGGAGGGATATGTTTTTTATTTTGACCTTTAAGTGATTTTGTCATTTTCCAAAGGGTGTTTTCTTTAACGCTAAGGTTGGCAAGTTTGTTTCCCCAATTTGTATTTTCGTGTTCGCTTATTGAGATTAGTATTTTTCTGTTTGCTTCATTAAGGACAGTTTTGAGATGTAGGTTTCGGGTTCTTTGTGAAATTTTTCTGAGTTTATTTCTGCTTTTAATTTGATTTTTTATATTTTCGGGCAGTTCATGTTTGAAGGTGGTAATTTTTTGAGTGGGGATAGCTTTTTGGATAGCTTCGCGTATTATTTCAGTTAGGTTTTGGACAGTGCGTTCAATTGATTGTAGATTGAGAAGAGAGGAGTTAATTGTTAAGTTTTTATTGACGGATTCTTTAAAGAGTTTCCAATCAGCTTTCTTATAGTTTAGGAATCTAGGCGAGTTTGGAGTTTCTATATTTACTTGGCTGTCAGAAAGAGAAATTATGACTAGTTTGTGATCAGAGTACAACTCATCTAGTGCATCTACTGATTTTATATTATTTATATTTTTAACAATAGCTAGATCAATAATGCTAGGTTTGGCTTTTGCATTATACGGATAAAGAGTGAAGTTATCTGGATATATCAAGGCATATGGATTTAAATTTATGGAATTATATATAGTGTTACCATTTTTATTATTGTTATAACAATTCCAGCTGGTGTGCTTGGAGTTTAGGTCCCCCGCTATCACTACTTTATTACTCATACTTAGTATGTGTTTTAATTCTGTAACAGAGATGTTACTTTTTGGTTGCGCATATATAGCTACTATCAAAATGTTATTTATGAGTTTTATAGCATGCGCTTCAAAGGATTTTACATCTAGATCGACTTCAGTACAAGGTATATAATTTTTTACATAAATAGCAACTCCCCCCGCTGCTCTTTTACTCCCTCTATTTCTTTGATAGCATTTATATCCGCGTATTCTAGTATTTGAATTTTGTTTGAACCATGTTTCCCCGACCATGAAGATATCGACATCAAATCTTTCCAAGAACGGTGGTATTTCTCGTTTTTTATTTTCTATGCCACTGGCATTCCAGTGTACTGACTTTAAATTATTCGATTTATAATGACTACACATCAAGTTCAATACCCATCTCATTAATTGCTTGTAGTCTTTCGAAGTTATTCTGGCATAATAAAAGTCGCTCTTTAAGTTTAATGGCTAATTCAAGAAGTTTACCTATGTCGCATAGCTTGTTGATATCTTGGAATACGGATAGTAGATCCTGGATGCCTGGTGCTGTGTCCTCTTTATTCTCAGTGCCATGATTCCTTGATGTGGCATTTCTGGTCCACGCTGATGATCTTTCAATTGCAGGTGGGGCTGTTTTGTTCTTGTATGTTTCACATCCAGAGAAATTTGCTGGATGTTCTCCCTAACAATTCACACACTGTGCTTTTTGTTCCTTGGTTTTCTTGCAGTTCACAGTTAAGTGGCTCCCTGTGCACTTTACACATCTCGGGTTTTCGAAGCAGTTTGTCATTCCATGACCGAATTTTTGGCATCTTCGGCACTCTGTGATTCTTCTGGGGTTTCGATATTTTTCCCAGCGGATTCGCATGTAGCATATTGCTTTTATTTTGAAGGCGTCTTCAATTTTGGTGTCATCATGGAATTTTACCATGTAAACAGGTGCATCATTTTGTGATGATGCAGGGGTTTTGGGTTTTGTTTTTAGTTGAAATACCTCAGCCACGTGTAGTCCTTGTCTTTCTAGATCATTTTGTATGTCTGATCCTGTAAAATGGCCTAGTCCATGGATGACGAGTTTCTTGAAGCGTGTCTGTTTTTTAGTGTAGGTAAAATATTGTATCTCGTTTTCTCCAAAAAATTCCTGTATTTTTTCATAATCTTCTTGTAGGTCTATGTAGATTGTAACTCTGGTAGATTCTCTATTTTGCTTTATTTCAGGATCCCCTTCTATCACATCATGGATGATGTTCAGTAATCTTGGGAAGTCATCGACGTATCGATCCAGGATCATTGGTGGTATCTTCTATTTTTTAGTTTCAGTAGTTTCCTTGTTTGGAGTTTCCTGTATGTTTTTCTCTTCTTCAGTTTCGGGAGCATCTTCTCTCCTGTCCTCAGTTGGACCATCATCTTCCATCCTGGTGTCAGTTGTAAGTGGTGCAAACCTGTTCGCGAGTTTGATGGTGGATTTTTCCGTTCGGTCGTAAGGTTTGAATTTTTCTGAAGTCACGGCGTCCCAGGCACGAACTGTAAATTTATTTTTCTCTGCCATCGTTGGATGTTTTAGGATGCGCACCTGATGTTAGCTACACTCGCTAGGGGCGAGGGACCCCTCACTTCACTCAATACCTGTTGCACTATTGTGGTTTTGCACAGATTTGGAATTTTCGTAAAAATTAAAATTTTAGATTTTATAAAATGTTCCACCATCACTACGACGACGCCCGATAAATGTTCAAGAGAGCTACGTCTCGTCTCGTTAAAAGAATTTCGTAAAATGTTCAATCACTAATGTTTATGTTCCACTGTCACTACGAGGACGCCCGATAAAAGTTTGGGGAGAGCGACGTTGCTCTCAACTACTTCTCTCGTGACATCCATCGCCAAGCGATGAATCGCCACTTCCTTGTCTTTTCTCCCCTCCAACTTAACTTTCCCTATCCTGCCTTTAACCCACCCTATGCTCTGTAGCAGCGCTTCCACACCCTCTCTTTCTTCCCCGCTCTTTAGCTTCAACCCTTTTACCACAATTGTATTCCTCCTGTCTGCCTTCTCTTTTCTCTCCATTCTCAGCTCCATTACCCTTAACCTTTCCCTATCTGCCCTCTCTTCATTCTCACTCCTACGCTCTCCCACTTTCTCTTCTATCATCTTTTCTACCCTCTCCCAAATACCTTTAATATCGCTCCCCCCACCTCCGCCTCCTACTTTCATTTGCGTCCTGCCCTCTATCTTCTCAAGCCTTTATTCCTTCCTTTCCTTCCACACCCTATTTTCCTCTTCCATCTGCTTCATTTTAGCATCTTTTTCTTTCCTTTCCCTCTGTAACCCCTCTAATCTCTCCCTCATTTCTTTCATCTCTTTTTCCCATTTCTCATCTCTAATTCTTAATTCCTCCCTCAACCCCCTGATCTCGCCTATCAGCATACCGAGCGCCTCCTTCTCCACATTTCCTTCCATTTTGCGGGGGAGGGGGGGGGGGGTGTAGTCCTTCTAGTTCTCCCGCTTTTTTTAAACGGGCTCTCTACCACGCTTTTGTCCGGGCTCTCTTGGCTGTCTCTTTTCCTCTTCAAGAGATCCTCCCCGTCACTAGCGCTCGAAGTTCTCTCCCTCACCTTCTCTCTTCCTTTTTTCTCACCGTCCCGCTCTCTCCCTCTCCCTGACGCGCCACTAGACACCGAGCCACGGGCTGTTGGCCGTCGTGGCACGTGGAAAATTTCCTCCCCGTCAACTTCACTACCCGTACACTCACTACCCACCTCCCGCTCTGTCGCCGGTAACTGGGACCACTCGATGCAGTACCCTTCTCAACCGCCAGATGTCTCTGCAGAATGCTGTGTCTATTGCCGCCAAATTTCCCTATATTTATCTTTTTTCCTTTTTTCAATTCCTCACAGCCCTTGCAGACACCCCTTTCTCTCACTTAACACCCCCACAAATTTTCGAGCACCACACTTGACCCTCGAAGGCCCAATACTCCTGACCACAAATTCCCCCGATTCCTTGCTAACCTAACCTCACTTTCCCAATTTACTTAAATCCCACCTCACCCCTACCCTCAAGATTATTTTTTCTCTCCCCAATTCACCCCACACAACCCTACTCACCTCCTCGGCTTCCACCCGCACACTCCACTCACACCTACCACACAAATTCCGTAAATCCTCTCACCACTTGACACTAACCACGTTCTCACTTCCGCCACCATAATGCAAGTCCTCTTGAGCACATTTTTTAATGCATATTCATATAAGATTTTTCCATTAGTATTTTTGCTTTTGCATTTTAATTTCAAATTCATAGATTTATAATTGGACAATACACAAAATTTGAAAACGTTTAAAATTGAACATTTTCTAATTTCAGACTTGAAACAACTAATCTTTCAAAATTGATCTTTGTAGAATTCTTTAGAATATACCATTTTAAATGAATTAATTGAAAATTGTATGGTTTGCAATTGTTCAAAATTGAACTAGGTATGTAAAATTGAAAGCCCCAAATTTTAATAATTTTCTTGATACTTATGAATCTTTTAAATTTCCGATTGCTAGATTTTCAATTTCTAACGTTATAATTTCAATTTAAATTGTTCCATTTAGTAGATTTTTCAATCCTAAATTCCTAAGAGAAATACTGAATTTTGAAAATTATTAATCATAATTGAACAATTCTTAATTTTACACAATTAAAATGGAAGAACTTCAACTTGAAAGGATGCTATGATAGAAAAAAACAGTTTTATTTTCACAAATGAAATCATAATAAAAAAATATTCATTATGAAAGGAAGTTTAGAATCCTACAATTTGGAATGGTTGAAAATGAAAATAATGTAATTCGGAACTTTTTTGGAATAATAACATTTTCAAGGTTTATCATAGAAAATTCTTCCATTTTTATTGAGTTGTAAGGGAAGACATGTTTGTTCTTATTTTTTTCTGAATTAGAAGACCGCATCTTTATAAAAATTTTTAATAAGTTAAAGGCGGGAAAATTCTGTGTTTTTAATATTGTTCTTAAGATCACGAGGCGGAATTTTTTATTTTAACTTGTTTTATGAATTGTACGAATTTTTCTCTTTGCCGAATTTAAACAGGAAAATCTTTTATTTTTAACATTTTTTGCTATTTTTATTTAAAACATTTTTATTGAGCTTGCAGGAAGAAAATTTTGGTTCTAAACATTTTCCGCGTTAGAAATGAAATTTTGTTATTTGTAACACTTTCTCTCTGAATTGGGAGAGGAAATTTTGTTCAAACATTTTAAATGGATTAAAGTCATGAAGATTTTGTACGTTTAACATATTTCTTATGATCAAAATGGTAAATTTTGTATTTATAACATTTTTATTGAGCTAGTAGGAAGGACAATTTTGTTTTGAAATTTTTTCTGAATTGAAGAAGGAAATGTTTCTAACACATCAAATGATTTAAAGGTGGACAAATTCTGTTTCTATTGATTTGGAAAGAAGGACATTTCATTTTTTAACTTTGAGCTGAATTAAAAAAAAGAGATTTTTTATATTTAACATTTTCATAGATTCGGAAGGGAGGAAATTTTAACTTTGAACTATTTTCTGAATTGAAAGAGGGCCATTTTTATTTATAACATGTTTCTTGCGCTCAAAGGGAGAAAATATTGGTTTTCATTATTTTACGAGTTGAAAAAGGGCATTTTTATATTTTTAATCCATTTTTTTTGTCAATTGGTAGAGGACAAATTTGTTTAAACATTTTAAATGGGTTGAAGGTGGACAAATTCTGTACTTTTAACATTTTTATTAAGGTCAAAAGGGGAATTTTAATTTTTTTCTCAATTGTAAGAGCGGATTTTTCATGTTTTAACATTTCGATTGATTTGTAAGAGAGAAAATTTTTGTTCTTAGCTGAATTGAAACAGAGAGATTTTTTATTTTCAACATTTCTATTCAGTTCGAAGGGAGAGACAGTTTCTATTTATAACATTTTCATTGCGCTTAAAAGGAGAATATTTTCTTTTTCATTATTTTCTGAATTAGAAAAGGGCATTTTTTATTTTGAAACTTCTGATTGCAGTTCAGTTTTGATTATTTTAAATTTAAATAATTTCATTTCTAAGGGCTTGATTTTTTTTTTGATGACCGGGAAAAATGGTTGTGAAGCAGACAAAAACCGGGAAATGCTGCTGGGGATTTTTGGTTGAACTTTAGTGATCATCCTGTGTAAGGTGCTGAACTAAAATATTTGAATTGACGTATATGCAATAGAATTTTATGACCAATCAAACTAATAGTCAAGCTGGGGTATTCAACTTTAATATTTTAGATTTTATACTCGTAATATAAAGAGACATTGCCCTTAAGTATTTGGTATGTTGTATAGAAAATATTAAATATTATGCCGTAATATCTATATATTATAATTTAATATTCAAATTTTTAATATCTATTTTTCTCCGTACAGAGCTTCAGAACACCTGAACTTACTTTCGCCTTCCTCTGTGCTATCTTCATCCTCCTTTATTCTTTCTTGTTTTCCTTTGGTCTTGTTTAAATTAGCATTAAAATCCAAATTTTGGTCATATATTTGCTCATCATGTGGCTCTATGAAATCTTTGTCATGAAATTCGAAAGAATCGAGTCGTATCATATCCCTGCCATGTTCATCAGGCTCTATGATATTGTCTCTAACATATAGATCCATTTCCATGGAATTTCTGCCATATAGATTAGACTCCATGGGATTTATGTACTGTAGATCAGGCTTCATGAGATCGGTGCCACGTTGATCAGGATGCATGAGATTTCTGCGATGTAGAACAGGTTCCATTCGATTTCTGTGATGTAGATCAGGCTCCATGTCATGTCTGGGATGTCTAGCAGTGGCATGTTCTTCACTGTTGATTCGGCGTTCGGAATCTCGTACACGTTGTTTTACAACTTTCAATGCATTCTGCATCTCTAAGTCGAATTGGGCTTTGTGGCGGCCGAATAGTTTTGTTTAAATTAATTCGTTTTATCAATTATTTATTTATATACTCCATGTTTTTCCATGTATTTTTTAGCATTTGGATAGTGCAACATTAAGCCATAAGAACTTGTCAATTAGGGTTCCACAGGTCGACACAAGTCTAGAAAATTCGAGAAGCATTAGAAAAAGACAGACAATAGGCTATCTCTCCCTAAGGTACCTAAGGTACAGAGGTACTTGCGCTTAGGTAGGAGGTCAGTTCCTTTTCGGCCACCGCACGACACTTACCCCTTCGCAACGCTTGTCATTGATAAACAATAAATGGTATTGTTAATTGTTAATTAGTGTGCATTTATTAACGTCCAGTAACACCCCCACAGGCTTGATTGAGTTGTGGAATACCACGACATTGCTTCTGTGCAGCTGCAAAAGGCAGAACAATTAGTACTCTTAAAAAATGTAAATCCTTAATTAATACGAAAAAAAATATTAAATATTCGAAAGTACATTTTTTAAACAAACGTAAACTTTAAAAAATCTAACTGTGCAACAAAATTGCACAAGAAGGCTTAAAAATAATTATGTTCTTTAAAAAACTCCTTTTAAAAACAAATACTTGAGAAAATCAATTAGTGCAAAATCATTGCATAAAAAAAGTTAAAATAAGAGAAATATGTTTTCAAATAACATTATAATCGTTCTCAAAAGTTCGATTCTTGGTTAACCAAAAAAACAAATTATAGAAAAAAAAATGTCAGAGAGATTTAGAACAGAGTTTCCGGACACCTGCCAGAGAAAAAATCTCCAACTGAAAAATATTTCAAATTGTGCAACTTGAAATTAGAAGTCATGCGAATGGAAGAATTATTATTTGGATGCCTTCTAACATAATTTTTAACTTAGTTTATATACTATTAAAAGTTTCAAAATGGAATGAATCTACGTTTAAGGCAATCAAAAGTCGATGGACTAAAACGCACTGATAGTTTTAAACTATTACAGCCTTTAATTTGAAATTGTACAATATTGAGTGATTGAAATTGTCTGACTTTCAAATTTTCAATCGCAAATTATTCAACCGTACACATTTTCAATTTAATTATTTCACTATTAAAGGTTTTATTTCACATCTTAAAATGTTGAAAATTTTTTATTTTAATCCGTGCAGTTCTTAAGATTGCAATTAAACATTTTATATTTCATATTTCATCAAAAAATTTACATTCAAAGCTAACAATTTTGATATTTGCAATCAGAAAATTGTCCCAATTAAATTTTATTAAATATTGTCCCTACGAATTTGAAATACAATTTTGCAATTTTGAGGATGCAATTGTGAATTATATTACATTTCTTACACTTCTAGTTTAAAATTGTTCCATTTATAAAATACCATGTTGAAGTTCTAAAAATTTTAGCGTGTTTATTTAAAAATTGTTCGGTAGTTTCACCTTAAGTACTAAAACAGGGTGGCCGCTTTTTTCGGTGAAAAAAATTCCCGGTCATTTCCCGGTCATCAAAAAAAATTTCCCGGTCATGCTTTTAAGAGTTTCAAAACATCTGTTTGTTTAATATTCTGAAAATATCAACTTTAATTTATGTTGAAGATAACACAAACTTTGCTCATATACATAATACTGACCGATTCAGTACAAACAAAGCGATTTTTACCCTAACTTAAGGTTAGATACTTTTTTTACTTAAATATAACCCCTGGTAACTATTGCTTTTAGTGAGAGCGTTTACGTGTTTCTAGAAGTAACATTATAATATCATGAAATTTCAGCACGAATTGAAAAAAAATCATCGGTTTTTTAACTAGCAGAAATATTGAATGTTGAACTAACCCACCTAGTGACTAAAATATAACTTTACAACAGGAATTCGTTTTGTAAACGAAACGATATCACAAGGTTTTAACTTAATACAAAACATATTTGAAATATTTCGTAGTAGTAAACGCTTTTACATTTAGTGAACTAGTTTTTTGATCACTTGATCGATGACATTCAAGCCCAAAACCGAATTTCGTTGAAAACTTTAAAAATTCCCGGTCATTTCCCGGTCCAGCGGCCACCCTGTAAAAGATACTAGGCAAGTTCACAAAATCAATAATTATTCTTTTTTTAGGATTGGTATGATTTTACCAAGAGGACTGGTTTACGATATGTTTTAAAGAAAATACCTTGGAGTGAAAAGTCAGAACATCACGTGTAACAGAAAATTAAGATATATAATACTTTTAAACTGAAATTTAAAACAAGTTACGAGGAACGTTTGAAGGCATGTCAGATATAACAATTGTGCTGATTTTTCCTTCAATGTCACCAATGTCTGTACTTAGTAGAAGTTTTCAACATTTAAACAAGAAGTTTTAAACATTTAAAAATTTCTTGTACTTGAAGAATGGATTTATAAGCGATTTTAAAATTCAAAATTTTTGTCTTAAATATTCCACTTTTAGCCCATAGCAAACTGAAATGTTTTGATTTGAAAAAGAAATTTATAAAAAATATATTTAGCAGTATTTGTCGGTTTATTTAGAATGAGCAATTATAAATAAAATATTCAAAAGTGAACAATCTGAAACATAGAAGGTTAAAATTAAAATTGTTTCAATTTGTTTAACTCTTAATTTGCAAGTGTTTTTTTTTTATTTTGATGTACAAATGTCAATTGAACAATCATTTATTTTAAGCGACTAAAGATTCAAATAATTTTACCTCTAATTTAAAAAGTGATTAATGTTTCGAACTTGAAACTGCTTTAAAATCATATAAGTTTCAACATTTAAAGATATATTAATTCATTTTTCAATTTGGAGCAATGAAAATGATAATTTTGATAATCTGTCATTGTTGACATGTCTTAATAACGTACGCAGTTAGTAGAGCAAATAATGTTAAAGTTAAATCGACATGTAACTTGAACAAGAAACGATACCTCCGTTAGAAAACATGTTGGCCCTGAAAAGGGCCGATTGTTCAGGTCAGGAAAATATCAAACACAAATTATTTAGAGCTGGTGTACTTGGTGACAGCTTTTGTACCCTCAGAGACAGCGTGCTTGGCGAGTTCGCCGGGAAGAATAAGCCTCACAGCGGTTTGAATCTCCCGGGAAGTGATGGTAGATCTCTTGTTGTAATGAGCCAAACGGGAAGATTCAGCAGCAATACGTTCGAAGAGATCGGTGACGAAGCTGTTCATGATTGACATCGCCTTGCTGGAAACACCAGTGTCGGGATGAACCTGCTTCAGTACTTTATAGATGTAGATAGCGTAGCTTTCCTTCCTCTTGCGCTTCTTTTTCTTGTCGGTCTTTGCGACGTTTTTCTGGGCTTTGCCAGCCTTCTTTACTGCCTTTCCACTTGCTTTAGGCGCCATTTCGATGAGGCAGAGGTACAAACTGCACGACGATTCAGAACGAATTGACGGTTCCGATTTTATTGATTTAAAAAGTTCTTTATTTAATATAAAATTTGTACATTGGTATGTAAGGAACAGACATTTCCTACACTACATAACATATATAATTATTGAGGCTCCTATTTCTTTATAGAAACTTTATCCTATCAGTCCTTAAATTATTTGTTTTGCGCTATTATATTTGGAAAATAATACTGTAAATTTCTGCTAAATTTAATTGGGTGAAAATGCTCATCAAAAAACCCATACATTTATATATTCGCCTTGTTTGTATATTCGCCAATATTCGCCTTTTGACGGTTCCGGTTTTTTTTTTTTTTTTGTTTGAAGGGGACGAGGAGGGGGAATCTTCAAAGGACACCCATGGAAGATGGGTAGTGTCGGATTCGCCCGGTGCCCCTACCGACTAAAAACCCCTCCCCGTTAGGTTACCAACCCTGAAGGTTATGAACTCAGTAAAAGAAAAGAAGGAACATCGAATTTGGTGGACCGAGACAGTTTTTAGACTGCAAGGACACTCGCGCTTGAAGCGAAACATGGAATAAAAAATAGAGATGGATTCAATTAAATTAGTGCGGCGAAATGAGAAGGCAAGGCCTTCTAAAGCGGTCGGAAGTTTTACTCGCGTAATTTGCGAGTGAATTGATGCTGGGATTTGGATGGTTGGCCACTGAAGAACGTAGGTTTGCAGCATATGAGTGAGCTGCATCGGTGATAGAAGGAAGCTTGGTTTCCGCGAGGATTTGTTTATTGCGAATGAACCAGGGAATATTTGAGGCGGAGCGGAGAAGGCGCATGTAGGTACCTTCAAGTTTTGAAAGAGGATTTGGGGCGGCAGAGCCCCAGATAGGAATTGCGTAGGTGCAGATGCTTTTTAGTATGGCGTTGAAGGCACGAGCTTTGGTGGCTCGCGAAACTGTGGGCTTATTGGAGAATGGTTTTAGTAAGGTAAAGGCTCCATTGGCCTTGTTGCGGGTGGCCTGGATGTGTTTGGACCAAGTGAGTCTCTTGTCAAAGATGACGCCGAGATATTTTGCAGAGGTACTCCATTCAATGGGAAAAGGGTTTACAAAGAGCTTGGGAGGTGTGCGTCGGCGGCGGGAGAAAAAGATAGCTTCAGATTTGGAATTGTTGATTTCAAATCTCCATCTATAGTACCAGTCGAGAACGATTGGAGTGAATCTGTTTAAGCGAGAGGAGCAATGACTGATGACCTTGGAGGTTTGAAGAAAGCCAATATCGTCAGCGTATTGTACTGTGAGAATTTTTTCATCAACAGGGATGTCGTAACAAAACAAGTTGAAGAGAGAGGGTGAGAGTTTGGAGCCCTGAGGGACACCGGAGGTGATAAGTTGAGGGTCCGATAAGAATTTTCCAACGCGAGCTCTAAAGCTCCTGTTTGAGAGGAAGGATTTGATTAGACCGATAAGATATTGAGGAAAGTTTAGCTTGATGAGTTTATAGATGAGACCGTGGTGCCAGACTCTATCGAAGGCTTGTTTGCAGTCTAAAAGAAGCATGGATGTGTGCCTACCCTTGTTAAGATTTTCGGCAATGTATTCGGAGACACGGAGAAGTTGATGGGCTGTTCCATGACGCTTGCGAAAACCGTGCTGGAAGTCAGGAAGAAAGTTATTTTGCGAGACAAAGTCATCAAAACGAGTGAGAATGATGTTTTCCGCTAGTTTGCTGAGAGTGCAGAGTAGACTGATAGGTCGATAGCTGGATGCTGAGCTGGGAGGTTTACCCGGTTCTGGAAGAAATATTACAATAGCCTCTTTCCAGGCTGGGGGAAAGTATTGTAGCCGCATCATAGCGTTAACAATGTTGCAAATGGCCACGATCTGTTTGCGGGGGAGAGTTTTCAATACATTGTTGCTGATGGTATCATTTCCGGGAGCTTTACGGTTTCTCAGAGAGCGGATTGTGTCGGAGACTTCTTTAGGAGAGGTGGGTATGAAATCTGTGTCTGTAACTGAAGTTTTGAGCAGTCTTTGAGACATGGTCATGAAAGTGCGCAAATTTGTCGAGGCTAGGAAAGGGAGAACACTGATCTTTGAGAGAATTTGCGAAAATGTTCGCTTTTTCCTCATCTAGAGAGAAAGATTGACCGTCTTTGACAAGAGAGGGGAGGTGGGATTTTCTGTTACGCAGGGATTTTATGACTTTCCAACATCTTTTGGGATTTAATTCGGCTTCGGCAATGTAGGAGTCGAAGGATGGTTTTTAATTTTCTTTGAAGAGAGTTTAGACGCTGGCGATGTTTAGGATTACGGTAGGACTGCCAATGTTTGCGGGCTTGGTTTTTCTTGCGAATAAGAAGACGGGTGGCGTATGAGAGTTCGGTTTTGCGTGCAGAAGTGGGGTTGATTGAGGTGGCAAGCTGGACCGAGTTTTGGATATCATTAGTGAGGGCTGTAACAGCTGCATCCAGGTCAGAAGTAGATTGGATTTGGCAGCATTTGAGGGTGGAAGTTTCGAGAATATATTTGAGATAGAGATAATCGATTTTTGATTCAGTGGAAGGAGAGAGCTGGGGGGTACCCGACAACTCTAGAAGTACTGGGTTGTGGTCGGAACTTAGTTCAGAAAGAGTCCATGGGTCTTTGTCGATGGAGATATTCTTTGTTAAAAAGATGTCGAGGATGTCAGGTAGGTGCTTAGAGGAGCTGGGAAAGTGGGTGGGTTCTGAGGGGGCCTCAATGGTTAGATTATGGCGAATCGCGGTTCTGAGGAGAGCGTTACCCTTGATGTTATTATTAAGACAGCCCCAAGCCTTATGTTTGGCGTTAAAATCGCCACAACCAAAGTTGGGATATTAGTGTTGAAGAGGTAAGGTATTTCAGAGATGTCATCGTTATCTGGAGGGGAGTAAAGTGAGAGAATGCGAAGAGGACCAGAAACAAGATGGATTTCAACTCCAATTACTTCGCAAGGAGAATAGTTAGTGCTGATGGCTGAGTGGCGGAGAGTGTTACGAACTAGAAGCGCCACACCACCGCCTTTGGCGGAAGAGCGGTCTTTTCTGTAGACGGAAAAATCAGGAATATAGAGTTTCTTCGTAGAATTTAGATGAGTCTCGGTAATGCAGGCGACATCGATGGATTTATCGTTGAGAAGTAGAATTAGTTCTAGACGTTTGGTTGGAGAGATACTGTTTGCATTCCAAGTGAGGATGGTTAATTTATCTTTAAGCGCGTCCGGCGCTTGGGAGCTGGAGGGCAGCTGCGAAGGTGGAGAGGAAGTCACGAAAAATCTGCTGCAGTTGCGGATTCTGCAGGAGATCGGTGTTAGAAGAGGATTGAGTCTGGTTTTGCACTTGAGATAGAGGACGAGCTGAGACTGCGTTAGCGAAGGAGCGTTGGGGGCGAACGGGATTGGAAGCGCTACGGGGTTTAGGAAGGGGAGCAGGGTTTGCAGAAGGTTTGGGTTTAGGATGTTGGCGGCTTGGGTTCGACTTGGAGCCAGGTTTTTGGGGAACTTTAGGACATCCGCGGTAGGTGGCCCAGTGAGGGCCTTTACAATTAAGACAAGATGGAGAGGCATGCTTTTGGTTTCTGACGGGGCAGGGAGCCGTGGCATGGCTGCGTGCGCAAAAGGCGCAAGCCCAAGAGGCATGGCAGTAATTTGCCGTGTGAAAGAATTTGAGGCAACGTCGGCACTGGGGAATAATATTAGATTTTCGCTTGGCTTCCACTTGAACGCTGAGGCCAGCTAGAAGTTTGATATCGAAAATTGTCTTAGCTGTGGGGGCGGTTGGGTCGAGATGAACGACCACCAGAGGCCAGATTTTTTCACCTTTTTTCATACGGTGAACTCGTTTAACGGACGGAATTTTTGTCCGAAGTTCATCAATGATGGATTCTTCGGTAAGTGATTCGTTAACTCCTCTGATAACGACGACAAGGTCTTTGTCCTGTTGGAGTTGGTTAGTGGTGTAAGCGATCTTGTGCTTATCAAGTTTGAGGGTAATCTCGCGAAAAGCATCAACGGTTTGAGGATAGACAATTATAGCATCGGTGGTATTTTTGGCAGTACGAATCGGAATGTCAGCTTTAGTGAGAGCTGAATGAATTTTCGGCCAAAGTTCTTTTCGAATGATACGAATAGGAGGAGGACTCCGTTCCTTGCACACGGATTCATCGTCATCGGAAGAGCTGGAGAAGATGGATTCGTCGTCGGATTGTACAGGGCTAGCCGATTTAGCAGGACTAATAGTTCTTTTGCGTTTAATGCGCTTGGATTTCACCGTTTTGAAGTTGGAAGGGACTTCGGGCGAGAAATCGAAATCAAGTTGGGACTGAAGGGTATCCATGGCTTCGGGGCCATTAGTAGGGGTTACTGAGGTTGTAGGAACCCGGGAAACAAGTGCTGCCTCATAAGAGTCGAGGATTTTGCGAAGATCAGAAATTATGGAAGTAATTTGAGTATTGGTAAGGTCGGTAGGGTTGGGATAGCAGAAATTAGTAGTAGAGGGTGAGATAGTGGTTTGGTTGGTTGCAGTAGAAGGAGAAGAGCTAATGCAGACTGGAGTGGGGACGAAAGCGGATTGGTGTACCAGGCGGTGAAGACGCAAGGTTCTCGGTTGCTCCCCACTCTGTTCTGCGCTGATTTCGTGCCCCCCACCTATCCTCGTCGAAGTGCATAAAAGGCGTGTTTACGAAACTTTTCACCATCACTCGACTTGAGTTTGTCGTGAGTTCGTCGTCCGTTCAAAAATTATCTTAGAATGTCTGGTCGTGGAAAAGGTCGTGCAAAGGGTGGCAAGTCAAAGACCCGCTCAAGCAGGGCTGGACTTCAGTTCCCCGTTGGGAGACTCCATCGTCTCCTCCGTAAAGGAAACTATGCCGAAAGAGTAGGAGCTGGAGCTCCTGTTTACTTGGCAGCTGTCATGGAATATTTGGCTGCTGAAGTTCTCGAGTTGGCGGGAAATGCCGCTCGTCACAACAAGAAATCAAGAATCATTCCTCGTCACTTGCAGCTGGCCATCAGAAACGACGAGGAATTGAACAAATTTCTCTCAGGTGTCACCATCGCTCAGGGTGGAGTTCTGCCAAACATCCAGGCTGTTCTTTTGCCCAAGAAGACTGAAAAGAAAATCTAAATCTTTCCGAAGCATAATTTCGTGTAACAATCGGCCCTTTTCAGGGCCAACAAATAATTTTGACGAAGGAATTGTTTCTAGTACATCTTCACGTGTAAAGTTGGGTCTGTTAATCTGAGTTTTGAAATGATTAATGAGATTTTCGAATATTGGAAAAGAAAGAGAATTGGAAAAGAGTTTTATAAGATTTCTAAAGGATTTGTGAGACTTTCAGTAAGATATTTTCCTGTATCTTCAAGAATTTTATAGGGCTTCAAATATTTCAAGGAAATTCATTCACAAGGGTTGAGGTATTTTATACGATATCAACAATTTGACTGGATTTTCAAACATTTCGAATAGATTTCAAGAATTGTAAAGCGTTTTTAAGGGATTTGGAGTGTATTTTAAGACATTCCCAAGAATAATTCAAAAAATTGTATGGGGTTTTAAAGAATTTCAGAAGTATCCGCATAAATACATTACATTTGAATTTAGTTTTATCTGGTTAAAAAACCTAGCATAACAAACTGAATATTCAAAAACTAGTACTAGTACTTTTGTTTCAGTATATCAAAAGTTAAACTTTTTTAGAGTCGAGCATTCAAAATTATAAATTTAAATTACGGACATTTTCAGGATAATGAAAATTATTGATGAATTTTATTATTAAAAAAATTAGATTTCTGTACAAAAAAAAATATTCACTGTTATTTTCTCGGCTCAAGAATGAAGAATGTTAAATATTGTAAAGCATCTGTGTTTAATTATTCTTAATACGTTGCAAATTATATGACTTCTAATTAGAATCTCTAAAAATAATGAATCCGAGGCTAATGGAGCTGTTAAAAATTAAATAGTTCCAAACTTTGTTTAAAATTGAAGTTTTCTAAAATAAGGATTATGATACTAAATCGTTAAAAATTATTCATTTGCAAATTATACATCACGCTTTTTAAAATCTAAAGTACCATTTCCATGCATTCGTCAAGCACAACCCAGCACAAGTTTTATTTTTTATAAATT